>JXCR01012364.1:63895-128226 GCA_002079205.1 Phalaenopsis hybrid cultivar | reverse complement strand
ATATATATATATATATATATATATATATATATTAATTTTCTATTTAAATATACAAATTTGTTCATATTTGTTAAGAGCAAAATCTCAAAATAGTACCCCGACTTTTAACAAGTGATCAATTTAACCCCAGAATTTTAAAGTGCTCCATTTTAATTACAATCTGTTGAAAATTGATTCAACTTAGTCCCTAGGCAGAAATTCTTTATATGCTATAATTTTAATTAGTATGACTTGTTACTTGCTTCATTTACCTTTTAACTTCTTTAAATCCGTAAAAAATTTCACAGTTGATACTTAATTCTTATTATTTGATTGACAGGCTCATTACATAACTAACTTTTTTTGGTGTGAAATTCATACATTTATCGCATTGTTCTCTATTTCATGCTGCTTTACTTTATCTGAAGGACGCTAACTTCTCCAGTACCACTCATCAAATGTCTGAGATCTATCAAAGAGCATGCATTTACGGCTTCTCCATACCCAGTTGTAATAACTTTAGAGGATCATTTAACTTCAGATCTCCAAGCCAAAGTAGCTAAGGTGGCACAACTAAAGAAATTGCAAATTTGTATGCTTCCTCACATGTTAAAGTTTAACTGTTAATTCTACATTCAAATTAGATGGTCACTCAAACATTTGGAGACATGCTATATTATCCTAAGGGTGAATCCATGGAGGAATTCCCTTCTCCAGCAACTTTATCAAGAAGAATCCTTCTGTCAACGAAACCTCCAAAAGAGTACCTAGAATCTAAAACTCAAAAGGTTAAGGATAGTGTATCTCAAAAGAAAAAGGAAACAGAGGAGGAAGATTCATGGGGAAAGGAGGTCACCGATTTTAAAGCTGAACTCCATTATGATAGTAAGGTAAAACGTTACAATATGTTAAGAATTTTGTAGTTTCTTTGTTTTTCTTGCTTTTATCCTCTAAATTTACAATTTTTTCACAGCGAGATGGACAGAATCAGGACGAGGGAGATAGTGATGATTATGACGATGAAGATGACGACAGTAAATTTCATCAGAACGCTGCCCCAGAATTTACAAATCTGATCACCATAAGGGCAGGCAAACCAAAGGGTCATTTGATACATGCACTTAGGGGGAACACTAATGAAGTTAGACGACTTAGTTTGAGTGAGCAACAGCTGGAGAAACTGGCAGCATCTCATGGAACTGAAATAGTTAGGTGATTCTCTTCCATTTAATTCAATTTCTTCATTTAGTATTATAGATACGACATCCATTATGGTACCCAGCTCACGCTAAAAGTCTTTTTGGAATATCAAGACCTTTTTTTGGCTTGCGATTGCACAAAATTTTGTGCTAAACTTGTGAAAGTTTTAAACATTTCAATGTTTTAAAAGGTTCACTCAGAAGAACATTGTCAGGATATACCCAAAAGGTACACGTGTCACTTCTTCTAACTACAATCCAATGCTTGGATGGATGCATGGTGCTCAAATGGTTGCCCTTAATATGCAGGTAAGCTATTGTACTTTTTTTCATATTGCGGCTTCACTTGGTTTATTATGCTTTCTCAGTATGGGATATCTTAATAATATTGGATTATTCCGACTTTATGAACATTTAATAAGCAAAAGTATTTGATAAAACTCTTTCCACATTTTGAAGTTGTAAGATATATGGTGCCAATTTCAAGCACTAATTCTGCAAAATATATTTTGAACTCTCTCGATGGGGATATTAAGGTTTAGCATTACATATAGAAATTATTACTAATGATGGAAACATCTTACAATTGTTTCTAACATCACAAAAAATCTGGGAAGTACATTATCAAGACGGAACATCAATGCATATCTGCCTAGCTTTCTTCATGTTTGTATTCAGAAAATAAAAATGAAACAACTTTTTTAAATCATTTAATATAATCTATCAGCTAATTCCTCACATTTGAACTTCCTCTCATGTAATTTCAAAATTCTGTGTGTTTATGTACAAGTTTTTACTAATGTAGCAGCTTGTGGTCGACATTAAATCTAGCAAAATGACAAGAACATAATGTTAATCGAATCATCAACAAACACTACAGCCTATAGACATCAAACCTCAATGATAAATGGAAACTCTTCGAGTCCATGAGCCCTTCAACTACACGATACTAATTTTATGCTAAGTGCTCATGGAGTATTTTCAAGTAATCTTGTTTCGTGTGGGAGAGCTTATTCTTGTTAGGTTACTTTTCAGTTTGCCCTTTAATTATTGTTCTAAGTTTTTCATTCTCCTTTTCAGGGCTATGGAAGGTCGTTATGGTTGATGCATGGATTTTACAGAGCAAATGGGGGTTGTGGATATGTAAAAAAGCCTGATTTCTTGATGAAAGTTGAACAATATGGTCAAGTATTTGATCCAAAAAGAATATTACCAGTAAAAAAGATCTTAAAAGTAAAACCATTCCCACAAAAATACTTCCCGAGCTTTGTTCTGAGATTGGGGCCATTGCCAAATCTAATTTCTCATTCTTTGCAACAGGTAAAAGTATATTTGGGCGATGGATGGCTTATGGATTTTAAAAGGACATACTTTGACAATTATTCCCCACCCGACTTCTATGCAAGGGTAAGAAGCAAATTTCTAATTTTCATTTCTATTTTTGAGGAATTCTCAAGTTTTCTTCTACAAACCTTAGAAACATTATCATTTAATGTTAGCAATTTTGTCATCATGTAGTCACGATTCCTAAACTTCAAGCGTCATATTAAATTCATGCATATAAAAAATCATTTGTTTTCAGCCAAGCTTTAGTACATTGTGACGCAAAACATATGTAATAGATATAAAATATGCCATCTGAAGCTACAAATGCATTCATTGATGCATATATTTGCAACTTTGCGTGAAAATCTCATAGTTGTGGTCCTGTGGACCTTCATAAACGTAGAGAATATTGGAATGTATATATGTTGAAATTTGGAATAGACAACACAATTTTATTGATAGGAAGAGTATTTAAACATAATTATAATAAACTTAATAATGCTAAGCAATAAAAATAGAATAAAATAACTAGGAAAGAACTAAACAGAATAAAACAAAATAGGAAATTTATAATCATGGAATGAGATGAAATAATATGTAATAACGGCGTATGAATAGCCATTATAATCTAATACTCCCCCTCAAGCTGAGACAGATAACAATCATGTCCAACTTGGACTTGAAGTCATTGAACCAAGGGTGAGACAGATTCTTGATGACGATGTTTGTTAGTTGACCACTAGATGACACATGTAATGCAAATCTCCTCGGACTCGATCCTTTTCTTAATAAAGTGTCTGTCGACCTCCACATATTTGGTACTATCATGCTGGACTGGATTGTGAGTAATGTTGATTGCGGTCTTATTATCACAAAATAGCTGCAGTGGGATGGATGTTTGCATACAAAGTTCACAGAGCATAATGTATAGCCAGAGAGCTTCACAGATTCCTAAGGACATGAATATCAATTCAGCTTCAGTACTGTTTTGGGCAATCACATACTATTTCTTGTTTTTCCATGTGATAAGATTACCCCATACAAATGAGCAATAACCCGAGGTGAAACGTCAATCATGAACTAATCTGACCCAATCAACATCTGTATAAATATCAATAGACCGAGATGTGTGACGGGAAAAAATATACCTGAGCCCAATGTACCTTTAAGTAGTGGAGAATCCGGTGGACAACTTGGAGGTGGTGCTCGTAGGGGTCATGCATGAATTGACTCATTATTCCAATCCAACCGTGTGGCATAAGTCAAGGTGAGTATGAGTAAGGTAGATAGGTACTCCCACAAGATGCTGGTAATGAGTTTTGTTGACATGTACAACATTGAGCATGTTAGATAATTTTTCATCAGGATCCATGGGAACAACAACAGGTTTGCACATAAGAAAGTTGTTCTCTGTCAAGAGATCAAAAATATATTTGCACTGAAATAGATAAATTCCCTAAGAGGATCAAGCAACTTCCATGCCTATGAAGTACCGGAGGAATCCTGAATCCTTCATCTTGAAGAACAAAGCAAAAATGTCTTTTAAAGACTTCAATGCTTGGATATCGTTACCTGTAAGAACAATATCATCAACATAGATAATAATAATAGTTACTTGAACAATGGAGGAGTGTCGGAAGAAGAGGGTGAGATCCGATTGAGCCTGAGTAAAACTATGGCCCACGATCATCTTTGTGAACTTGCCGAACTACACCCTTAGGGACTACTTTAGCCCATAAAGATATTTTCGTAGCTTACACACTTATCCTCTAAAGGCAGTAGAATCAAAACTCCATATGGAGAGACATGTACACATCTTTTATTGGCTCTTCATTCAAGAATGCATTCTTGACATCAAGCTGAAATAAAGAACAATCTAGATTCACCGCAAGTGACAACAGGACCCGAATAGTATTTCAATTAGCCACTAGAGCAAGTGTCTCCTTATACTCAACTCTGTAGGTCTGTATCCTTTGGCGACCAATCTTGTCTTATTGCGTTCAAAGAACTCGCCCAAGTTGAGCTTGGTGCGGAAAATCTATCTGCATCCTACAACTTTTTTATCTAGAGGAAGGTCTATGACGTCCCACATATGATTCCGCTGAAGGCCATTCATCTCCTTCATTACTATTGTTTTCTAGGCTGGATCAGCAAGAGCAACCTCAATAGTAACAGAGATCTGATGATCCATCAGGGCAGTAGTATATGCTCTGTAGGTTGGCGATAAACTGTGGAAAGACGTATATTTTGTCATAGAATAGAATGAGCATGTCTGATTGCGTACCTTACTCAAAAAACTTGTCTCCTCATTTAGAGGAGGTGTTGTGTTAAGGATGTCGCTCGGATGGAGTCAAGGTCCTGTAGGGAGGATGTGGTCGGATCAAGACACCAATACACCTTTTGAGTTGCGGAGTATCCAAGTAAGATACATTTTATAAATTTGGGATTAAGTTTAGTCCGAGTAGGGGCATTGTTCCGAACAAAAGTAGTGCATCCAAAAATCTTTAGATCGAAAGTGGAAAAAACCCAATTGGCATGGAAGCATGACATCAAAACGGATAAAAGGGTTCGAAACTTGTGAATTTTGGAGAGGACTTTATTATGAGATAGGTGGAAAAGCTAGAATGACATCCTTCCAAAAACGTTTCGAGATATTGGATTAAATTATAATGGAGCGAGTAACATCGTGGAGGTAACGATTTTTCCTCTTGGCTAACCTATTTTATTGAGAAGTGTCCTTGCAAGAACTATGATTGAAGATGTCTTTACTTACCAAAAATTCACTAAAAATAGAGCTGAAAAACTCACGACCATTAGTGGCACAAAGGACTTGAATAGGAGTTTTGAATTGAGTAAAGATAAGGGTGTAGAAGTTTTGGAAGGTCATAGCGACTTTTGATTTGTCTTTTAAAATATAGATCCACATCATTCGAGTGTGGTCATCAATTAAGTTCAAGAACTACTGTTTATTGGTGCAGCTGATAGTGCGAGAAGGTCCCTATATGTCACTGTGAATGAGGGAGAAAGGAGCAGAAGACGTGTAAGTGTGAAATGAGCAATGAACCTGGTGATGTTTTGTTAACTGACATGTCTCACAATTGAAGTTGGAGATAGTTTATTCGAAAACATCAGATGATACAAAATTTTCAAATATTAAAAATTAGGATAACCTAAACGACAATTCAATAATATAATGAGACATTCAATGACTCGAGATGGGCTACAACTTTTGAGTATCATTTCTTCACTCTCTGTGTTGTCCTCTTGGAAGCAGTAAAGTCCAGATACCCTCTTAACAGTTCCAATCATCCCCCAAACGATGATCATGAAAAATACAATCATTAGAAGAGAAATTAGTAATGCAATCGATATCACTTGTCAATTTGTTGATTGTAATAAGTTAAATTGCAATTGGGAAAATATAAAACAGACTCTAGAGTTAGATCGGTCGTTAGTACAATCGACCATTTACCAGCAATTGAGCTACAGGTTCCATCGACAATTTTAACGGTATTTTTTACGGAGTGCGGGTAGTAAGTCGAAAAAACTTGCAAGCAGCCAGTCATGTGATCCGTGACACCTGAATCAATAATCCATAAACTAGATGCTGAATAAGTTATGAGACCCATAGAAAGAGTACCTTGTCGAGGTTGATGGACCTGCAAAGACTTGATTGACTCCAATAAGTTTGATCAGTTGCTCTATCTGATTTTTTAGGGATTCAGAGTACTCTAGGATGTTCCGGGTAGGAGTCGGTTGAGTCGTGCTTGGTTTGGCTGCCGTCGTAAGTCCTTAGGAATTAGAGGATTTGGTTAAGGGTTTGTATGTCAGCTTACCGTGAAGTTTCCAACACTTGTCTTGAGTGGGATTTGAATTGTGATAGTAATCACAAGTGATTTGACCGGTTTGAAGTGTCATGGACAACTGTTGAGCACTATTTGAGATCAAGGCGAATGATTCGGCTGAAGGAGTAGAAGCGTCAAACGTGACAAAACTCTTGCTTTCTTCCCAAAGAACTTCGGTGAAAGCAGCGCGAGTGGAAGGAAGAGGATTGCAACCAAGAATACGACACCAAAACCCGTCAAGTTCTTTGTTAAGGCCAACAAGGAATTGGAACCTACGATCATTTTCTATGATTTTCTGGAAGAAGGATAAGTCGGACGAAGATCCTAAATGTAGTCGTAGTACAGGTCGCATTTCATCCATAATGCAATAAGGTCATTATAGTACTGGGCATGGTTTTTGTCCCCTATTTTGCCTCCCATATCTTTTTAAATAGCTCGTACAATTGGTCAGAATTTACTACATCCGAGTAGGTATCACGGACAATCGTCCAGAGAGCACTAGCTGAAAGGAGAAACATGTGCGAATGACCAATTAAGATTTTTATGGAGTTGATAAACCATAACCATAGAATTCTCCATCCCCCAAGCTCCATATGTTGGTTCGGTCTTTGGAGGCTCACGCATCATACCTGTGAGGTGACCATTGGAAGAAGTTGCTGTCGTTCAACTTATGAGTTGTGATTAAAAAAAATTATGTTGCTTTCCGGAGCGGGGTTTGGAGTCGATCCTCTGGTAGAGTCAAGAACACTTTATGAAGGTGATTCATTGAGAGAATCAGCCATAATTCCGACCGAGCCAAAAGATTTGCGGTGATGCCAAATATAAACCCGTCAAAGATTGTGTTTTCAACATGGTACATTGGAAATTGCAATTTATGTACATCTAGAAATTGGATTCTAATGGATGTAGTATATCTTAATTAGAGAAAGGTGTCAACGTCTCCAGATTTTTTGTTAAGGGACATTTTAGTCTCAAAGTTTTTAAAGTATCAATTTAGTCTCCATATTTTTATAACAGGGGCTAAATAGTCCTCTTTGTGAACTATTTCAGCGTATATTAAAATAGTCCAAGGATTAATTTAACACTTTTATAATTAATCAGATGGTTATTTTGACACTTACTGTGATTATTAATTGAGAATTACAGTTATCCCTGCTTCATTTGAGTTGAAGAAAGCTTGTGCTATTGTTTCACTTAACATCAACCTATAGGTAGGTATAGCTGGAGTACCAGCGGACTGCATGATGAAGAAAACCAGGATTATAGAAGACGAATGGGCTCCCGTTTGGAATGAAGAGTTCATCTTTCCATTGATAGTCCCTGAGTTGGCTTTGCTTCGAGTCGAGATACATGAGTATGACATGTCCGATAAGGACGATTTCGGAGGGCAGACATGCCTACCAGTGTTAGAATTAAGGCCAGGAATTCGTTGCGTGCCACTTTGTGATCGCAAGGGAACCCAATATAAGTCTGTAAGGCTTCTTATGGGTTTCAGCTTCTCTTCAGAATAAGGTACTGTATGCTATTAAAAGTTATGTTCTTTGATATGTGGTATTATACTGTTTTCCAATACATGATGTTAAGATTTTATGTAGGGAATATTGTATGATACTTTATTTGTACATAAATCATTCTTAAAAGGCTAGAGAAATAAGTTCCTCATATGATCATATCCCTCTTAAACAATCTCCAAATTGCACTTTTAACTTATGTTGACAAGAATACAACAATAACAACAAACTTTTATCCCACTAAGTGGGGTCGGGTACATGAATCCTTTTTCTCCATTGTGTCTTATTGAGTGTCATATTTTCACTTAATTCTAATAAATTAAGATTATATTTTACACAACATGCTCAAGATCTTGACAAGAATAGAGGATAAAATTCTTCATTTTTATGTTTGGTGTTTATTCCATATCCCAAGAAAGAGCGGGTTTTCATAACATAGATAACCAGCTGTTGTGCATGGAAACTTAATAAATTGAAGGGAAAATTACACACAAAGCACCCAATTCTTATGGGTTTACCTATCTCACACCCACAGTTTCATTCGTACACACATAACACTTTATCTATGGATGAAAAGATTGATTTGACTATTGAAAAGTAATAATGAGTATTACTTTTCATATGATGTTTGTGATTATGAACATATTGTGGTGTGAGATACGTAATATGAAAGTCTTAGGTGCTATATATGTAAAAGCCCCAAAATATGAAGTATCCAACATGAAGCACAAGGACAGACTAATTAGAAGGAAAAAAACACAAACACATGTTAATTATGACATCAATACATGTTAGAAAGAAATATGGTCACAAATAAAAGCAAAAAAATTGAAGGAAGATTTACCTACATGCCACTCAATTCTTACATATGTACAACTCTTAACATATAAACTTCAATTTTTACATATATGCGGCCTTACATATGTTTGAAAATGTGTATTTTATTTTTTAAATTATAATAGTGATATTTTAGATGTGATATGAAAGATTTTAGTGGTATAAATGTTAAAAAGACAAAGTTTACGTGCAAGATATGTAAATGCAAAAGAATTGGGTGGTATGTATGTGAATGTCCTAAATTAAAACATATATGGTGGACATGGATACAAGTAATTTAAGTACATTTGTAGTCTTTAAGCTCAAATCATCTTTCTCTTCGGAAGGTAAAAATGCAATGGCACCTATGATAGCAAGTGATTTTTCAAGGAATTGAGGCTTTTATTTCGATTTTTTAACCGATTAGATAACGACTTGTTTTTGAATTATGAGTAAGAACTTTGCCATCAGTAAAAATTTGTCCACAAGTTCTTCTTTTTTTTTTAAGATAAAAAAGTTAAAAGCTCTTATTTTTAAAATTATTCTTAATTGCATCATAAACAGACAACAATAAATTTCTTTTGGGGCATTTACATAAATACCACCCAATTCCTATGTATTTACATCTCTATCACCTAAGCTTTGATTTATTACATTTATGCCATCCAAATCTTTCATACCCTTTTGCTTAACTTTTAAAAAGTAAAATACACCATTTTCTGCATAGGAAAGGTGTTATACATGTAAAAATTGAAGTATAGGTATTAGATATATAAATACATAGGAAATGGTGGTATATATGTAAATCTTCCATTTCTTTTTTGTTTTTTGTACATTTTCTGAATCTCGTTCAAAACAAACACACACAGATTAGGCAAGGTATCAACTATAATTTTCTTTCATGAATACTTCCAGTAGTAATCCCAGGTAGAATAGTAGTTAAAAAGCGCAAACAATGACATGGAAGAAAGCTCCAGTACTTTATTGCAAATTCAAATGGGAAAGACTACTTACTAATCTTCGACTAAAAAGACTACCCTGTCGTTCTTAAGGAAGTCATGTGTTGTATGATCAACTATCTGCAAAATAGATGAATAAAATAGATCAAAAACTGATCAGCACAAATCCAACATATGAATTTACATATATACCATCCAATAGAAAGTCTTCAACAGAAAACGGGCATTTACATACATACCACCCAATTCCTATGTATTTACACATCTAACACTTTCACATCACCTAAAAAATACCACTATTAACTTTTAAAAATTGTAGTTTAGGAGTTAGATATGTATCTACATAAGAACTAGTGGCATGTATGTAATTCCTTAAAAAAAAAAAAAGAGCTAAGATCTTTCATATCATTGTACCTTCAAATGCTAACCGGATTTACAGACAAAAAATATATTGATAATATATTCTGGGTTAAAGTTCATTTAAATTCTCTTTTATGAAAATTCATCTCCCTAAACAACGGAAATTGTATGTTCGACATATACTGAAGAACTGCACAACATTTTATGAAATCTGAGACAAGTTTTGGCAATTTTATTTCAGAACTTAAGATTGTTTAGTGTGCAACTAGTAATTTCATCACAATAGCTGTAGGATAAATTAGAGAAAGATCAATACATAAAATTAAAGAATAATGTAATGCTGTCCATTAATCTGAGAGAAGATCCAGATGAAGATGGATTTAAGTCCTAAAACTACACAGAGTGAAATGATCCGTTAGAAATAGATTGGCTGCCTTAAACATCTGAATTTAACTGTGTTTCTGCTGGAGGTCTCAGGAAGTCCTGATATAAAAAATTATTTGCCCAAGGATAAAATTCCAGATCATGATGTGATAGCAAAAGGAACTACAATGGAGCATATGATTGATAAGTATGTCTTAAAAGTAAGAGGATAAAGATAAGCTAAACATACAAATCTCAATGGAATTCTATAAAAAAGAATGGCCGAGATGCAGATCAAAGAAAATATGGTTAAACGGTGCAATGCAAACTTAACAAATTGTTGCTCTCTAGACTCATTAATAGTGAAGCTATTTTTCAATTGCTCCCATATATAACTACTTTTAATGAAATTTCATTGGTAATATATAAGAAAATTGCATGCTCTAAAAATAAGCATTTCTGTATGTCGGTACCTTAATTTTTGACCGCATGCATGATATTCTTGCTTTAGAATATAAAAATCTTAGCAATCAAAAGAGTTCTATAATGGTAATTATGACTAGTATTGTTACAAGGAAAAGACGGAGGAACATAAAGGGCAAAATTCCTATATAGGGGAATTTTCTATGGATAATATTGGTAGCGATGCTTTGATGCCTATCACATCAACTCTTTTAGACAAATCTCTACGACTGTTAGAAGTTTTTTTTTTTTTTTTTTGTTTAAATCTCTAATGTTTTTTAGGGGCTTGCCTAGAAAATGCCAATATGGCAATAGTTTTAGAGTCCCCTATAAATGTATTTGCAAAAAAAAAACAAAGATTTGAGAGTAGGCGCCAAAAAAATCTTTATCAATTGAGCGGCTATTTGGGATCAATTTTTGTTTTCTGTTTATTATTTTTGAAAAAAAAGTAGGAAACAAGCATAAAAGCAATGTTTGCCTATTTATTTTATTGTTTTATTTCTGTTTTTTATTTTTTGGGAGAGCGCTTCTATTTTTAAAATATTAAATATAGATAAAACATATTTTTGTCTGTTTTTAAAACACCAAGACAATTCTTCACCTAGTTCCTCGGTCGTGGTCGCCAACCGTCGGCCCCCGCCAACTGTTGTTGCCACCTGCCCACCGTCGTGGCGGGCTTTGGTCACTACTAGCTGACTCCCGCCACCGCCGGTCGTTGTCCGCTGCAGATTGTTGTCCTCCGCCGTCGCCGCAGTAGGTTGCCAACCGCCGCCCACAGCCAGTCGTCCCCCGCCGCCACCTGTTGAGGCCATAGCTGGTCGCCGCCGCGGTTGTCAATCGCCGCTCGCCCCTATTCCCGCCATCCACAGCTACACGCCGACCACCAACCTCTAGTCGCCGACCCTCACCCACAACCACCGCCGCAGATCTCTGCCAGCCACAGCAGTTGCCCGTTGCCTGCCGCTCGCCGCCTGTTCGCAGCCCGCCTGCTCACAAGCAATGCTTTGTGCTTGGTGGAGCAAGGACGTTGTATACGTCATGGCGGCCGACAAAGCTTAATATTGGAGCGCACGTGGACTCGATCGTTTTATAAAAAGTATACAATCTTAAAAAAAGAAAAAAAAATACTCAATCAAACATGTGTTATATTTTTTTATTTTTAAAAACATATAAATCATAACAGTTCAACGCATTTTCTAAAAACATAAAAAAGAAAATAAAATAAAAATAAAACACACTAAAAAAAAAAAAAAACTGAAAGTAACCCCAAATAGGCCTTAAGAAAATATATATTACTAATTTCTGGGGCATTTTAAATAGAATTATTTTAGGTCAACAACCCTGCTTTAATATAAATGATTCAACCATGGTAAAGACTACAAGCATGGAAAGGATTGTGCTTGTGAAAATGATTGAATGAATTTGAAAGCAATGCTTGGTTAGCTTCACAATTAACGCCCAAGCAAAATTTGAATCATACAGAAATTGAAGATTAAAGATGCTCACATTAGTGTCACTTAGCTCCAAATTGTAGAAATCCATTGCTTTTCTCTTGAGCAACGGTCCTGCATGCCAGGTTCCTCTATCAAGCTTTAAAAATTTTGTACCAGTTACTCGGAACACACGCACATCATCTGGGCGTGGTGGCACATAGTTATGTCCGCATTTTGATTGTATACTTGTCTTGAGATTGTCATCGTTAAATTCAGCTCCTTCCAGAATTGAAGCCTTGGCTACACCAAGATACCATTCTTCACCAGTAGCAGAACCAAGGCACTGGGTCACACTTGCGTGATGAGTAATCTTAGAAAACTTAAGTTCTCGATCTTCAAGATGCATGATATAGAACCTACCATGACATTTGAATAAAATTTTCATTTGATTGCAAGGAATTTGCAAAATTGTTTTATTTTTTGAAAATATATACACCATTCGAATGTGATCTCTTAAAAGGCCGCCGACTGCAGCTTCGAGAATTTTTGAAACATCACATGCATGCATTGATTAGACTGATAAAAGACGTAGATCAGCAAGGCAACCTAATCATTAGGCTTGTGTGCTGAAAGTTCTAGTTTGACCTTTAGTCTTGAAAGAAAAAAGTGTGTGTGTTGCTTTGTAATTTTTTATTAGGGCATTCGCATCAAGATCCCATAATTCTTATTTATTTGCATATCTAACAACAAAACTTATATTTACCTATTAAATACTTGAATCTTTAACATCATATGAAAATACCACTAATATTAATTCTTTAAAATGAAAAACGCATTTAATCCATATGTTTAGTGTGATTATGACATTGAAGTGCTGTGCAAGTAAATACTAAAGTTTAGGTGTTAGATTCATAAATACATAAGAATTGTGCAAGTCAGATTTGTGGCTAAAAGCACTACTTACTTGGTTATGAGTATATGCTGTCATTAAGCGCAAGATTTCGATTTGGTAGGTTACCTAAAGTTACCCTTTTTCTAATCGAGGCTAAAAATTTCCCCCAATATGTCAATCAATGGCTGAGTTTGTCCAACTTTTATCATTGTAATGCGTCACATATTGATTAATTATCTTGTTTCTTCCAAAAAAGCTATTAATCCATGTGGTAAATCTTTTCAAATGGAATTGTGCAAAAAGAATAAATGTATAAGCACATGGGTCGTGATATATGAAGCTAAACATTTAGAAGGATATCGGCTATAACTCATATATCTAAAATTGGGAAATCAAGTTTTCTCGTGAAGAAAAAGGAGAAAAGAAAATCTCTTTTTAGGTGATAAGTATATGGCCGAAATCCGACCACGTTCAAGGCACAAAACCAACTGCTCCAAGGAGCTGAGTTCATCCAAAAGAACTTTTGAATTCGTATAAGACCTAAACTTTCCAGGAGAGCAACCAAACTTTCAGGAGAACAACTGAACTCATCCAGAGAAGATGGACGAGTTGAATTCTTCCAAAAGAACAATTGAGTTTGTCCAATAACTGATTTTTTTCTAGGAGAGCAGTTGAATTCATTCAGGAGCTAAGCTTATGAGAACAGCTAAATGTTGTGAAAAACGATGACAATAAAATAAAAAATGGAACGAGAAAAATTGCATGCAGAAAAAACACTAGAGCGACACATAGATTTACATGGTTTGGCAAATTTGCCTACGTTCACGGAGCTGCAGAGAATTTTATTTTTTCGAGAAATTACACCGTCGAGCGCCTCGACGTTTACAAGAAAATCTTTATTTTCTTCTCTCCTTTCCTTCTCTCTCTTTCTTCCTCTCTTAGAGGATTTGGTTTGGTCTAGCTTGGCTTGCTTATGACAAGCCATAAGAGGCTATTTATAGAAACCAGGAGAGCCATAGATGGGAGGTAGGAGAACGGTAGGTGGGATGTGGTAGGTGAGCGGTACGTGAGATTTTTAATTAGGAAGCTAATTAAATTGCGGTGGACCGAGTCTTCACATTACCCAATACTGAACTCATCCAAGAGCTGAATTCATCCAAAAAAACAACTGAGTTAGTCGAACATCTGAACCCCTCCAGCAAAACAGCTGAGTTTGTCTAGTAGTTGAACTATTCCAACACAACTCTCCTCGGAGAACTCTTCCAAAACAACTTATTCTAAGAAAATAACTCATCCAGAAGAACTCCCCCATGGCCAAGTTGGATGATAGGGCATTACTAATTAGACTTGGATTTAATTTAAATCCAGCCAAACACCAAAAAAACAAAAACTAAATCCAACGTTCTGTTAAATTGAATTCCTTCCTGTTCCACTTCTTTCTATAGTGTTCCATCTCTTTTAAGACGTAAGTACGGATTTAATGAATCTGAATGATAGACAGATTTAAAATATTTACACCGCTGTTGCTTGTGACCCTCATTTTTGTCACGAGCTCACCGGGTTTATTGTATTTGATAAATCCTATTTAACATAAATCTGGCGCTGCAGCCAAACACTGCCTAATAGTCACACATAAATTTTATAAGAATAACTCCCAATATAAAGGGGATGAACAAGCATAAAAAGTGGTTCATTGGGAGGTCATTTATTAAATTGTGATTGAAGATCACCATTTATGATCTTAGAGAAATAATATAGATTTTTCTCTTACAAATCCTTCTCTTCAACTCACTCCACACTCTTGTTTTCAAGAACATCAAAATGAAGTATGAGTCTACAGACAAATCAGGATTTAACAAGAAGAAAATCAAAATAAAGACAATTCTTTGCAGCTGAACTCGATGACCGTGTTCATCCTCATAATCTAACCAGTAAATACAGGTGCACATTTAACGAATTCCACATACTTCACGCAAATAGAAATTCAAAACAGAGATATCAAAACAAAGGACCCGATCAAAACTCAAAACCCTAAAAGGAAAGCAAGAGAAACACAATGACCTCGGGGTTCCACGGTGGAGTTCCAATTGCGCGTCCTGCGGGCCAAAATTTTGCCCATCAGAAGCAGCAGATATCACCTGGCCGAACTCCGCGAAGCTTACCGGCGTCGCATCGATAGGCTGGAGCTTGATCGTCTTCGCCATCGTCACACCGCCGTCGAGGGAAGAAGTTATCGGTTAGATGAAAAATTAACAGAGCAAAATACAAGCAGAAGTGCGGACAAATTTTGAAAAACGACTTCTTGCTATCCCTCCCTTATGCAAAGAATGGGCTCTCTTCTAAGGGTCTCTTTGGCAGCTACAGCCTTGTCCATGTTATCTAAATAAGTGGATAAGCTGTTGATTCGGATAAGCTGTCTGACTGTTTGACTTGTGCATTTGAAAATAGTAGATTCTGGATAAATAATTATTTTACTCCTAAAATGAAATTATAAACAGATACACATTTAAAGAAAACAGAATTAATAGTTGACATCCTTCATGATATAAAATTATATGTATATATTCATTTGTCGGTGAAAATCGTGGCAGCCAAAGGCATCGGTCGAATTTGTTGTAAAAAAAAAATTATTGCTTCAGGAATGATGCTCTGGTGAGACATCGGATTTCTACGAGATGAAGAGAAAGGAGGCGAGACGAACGAGTTTCTGTCGAGCGAGGGGGTAAGTCGAGCGAGGGAGGCGAGGCTGAGCATTGTTCGGTGCAGAGAGGAGAAGAGATGAGTCAGGCTTCGGTGCGGCAGGAAGGAGTCGAGCAAGAGGTCTTCATTGTAGAGAGGAGAGGCGAGCCGAGCTTCGATCGGAAGAGGGAGGCAGATGAGCGCGGGCAGGCGAGCAAGGTCTCGGTCGTACGCGAGAAGGGAGCAAGCAAGCACTACGTGGTGAGCGTGAGAGGGCAGGCGAGCATTACCAAGCGGGGTCCTACCCGCGATTCATGTTTAATATAAGCCTGTGAATGACGTTTTTAAAAACGTTTTCAAAACGCATTATCCAAACAGTCGGTGACGTTCTCAAAACATCACCGCTTTGAATAAGTTCCCCCAAATGCACCCTAAATCTAGATAACATCATGAGGAGTCGAATTCAATCTAATTAACCAGTTGTTTTTGNCGCTGTCCGCGACAGGTCGTTGTTCTCCGCCGCCGCCGCTGTAGGTCGCCCGCCGCAACCCACAACCCACAACCAGCGTCCCCGCCGCCACTTGTTGAAGCCACAGCCGGCCGCCGCCGCGGTTTCCAATCGCCGCTTGCCCTTATTCACGCCATCAGTAGCTACCCGCCCACCACTAGCCTCCAGCTGCCGACCCTCGCCCACAGCCACCGCCGCAGGTCTCCGCCAGGCACAACAATCGCCCGTTCCCTGTTGCTCGCCGCTTGTCTTCTCACAAGTAATGCTTTTTGCTGGTTGGAGCAAGGAAAACTTCATATGCCACATGGCGGTCGACAGAGTTTAATATTGGAGCGCACGTGGACTCAATTTTTTATAAAAAGTATACAATCTTTAAAAAAAAAAATACTNATGTTTTTTGCTGGTTGGAGCAAGGAAAACTTCATATGCCACATGGCGGTCGACAGAGTTTAATATTGGAGCACACGTGGACTCAATTGTTTTATAAAAAGTATACAATCTTTAAAAAAAAAAATACACAACCAAACATGTGTTATATTTTTTATTTTTAAAAACATATAAATCATAACAGTATAAAACGCATTTTCTAAAAACATAAAAGAGAAAACAAAATAAAAATAAAACACAATAAAAACAAAAATAAAAATAAAAAGCAGAAAGTAATCCCAAATAGGTCTTAAGCAAACATATAATACTAATCTCTGGGGCATTTTAAATAGAATTATTTTAGGTTAACAACCCTGCTTGACACAAATGATTCAACCTTGGTAAAGAATACAAGCATGCAAAGGATTGTGCTTGTGAAAATGATTGAATGAATTTGAAAAGCAATGCTTGGTTAGCCTCACAATCAATGTCAAGCAAACTTTGAATCAAATAGAAATTGAAGATTAAAGATGCTCACATTAGTGTCATTTAGCTCCAAATTGTAGAAATCCATTGCTTTTCTCTTGAACAATGGTCCTGCATGCCACGTTCCTCGATCAAGCTTTAAAAATTTTGTACCGGTTACTCGGAACACATGTACATCATCTGGGCGTGGTGGCACATAGTTATGTCCACATTTTGATTGTATACTTGTCTTGAGATTGTCATCATTAAATTCAGCTCCTTCCAGAATTGAAGACTTGGCTACACCTAGATACCATTCTTCACCAGTAGCAGAACCAAGGCACTGGGTCACACTTGCGTGATGAGTAATCTTAGAAAACTTAAGTTCTCGATCTTCAAGATGCATGATATAGAACCTACCATGACATTTGAATAAAATTTTCATTTGCTTGCAAAGAATTCACGAACAATTATTTTATTTTTTGAAAATATATACACCATTCGAGATTTCTCGTGGATTTATGTGATCTCCTAAAGGGCTGCCGACTGTAGCTTCGAGAATTTTGAAACATCACATGCATGCATTGATCAGACTGATATGAGACGTAGATCAGCAAGGCAACTTAATCATTAGGCTTGTTAGCTGAAAGTTCTAGTTTAACCTTTAGTCTTGAAAGAAATAAGTGTGTGTGTGTAGCGTTGTAATTTTTTATATGGGCATTCACATCAAGACCTCACAATTCTTATTTATTTACATATTTAACAACAAAACTTATACTTACCAATTAAATACTTGAATCTTTAACATCATATGAAAATACCACTAATATTAATTCTTTAAAATGAAAAACGCATTTAATCCATATGTTTAGTGTGATTATGACATTGAAGTGTTGCGCAAGGTGTTAGATTTATAAATACATAAGAATTGTGCAGGTCAGATTTGTTGCTGAAATCACATGAGTATAAGCTGCCACTCCGCCCAAGATGTTGATTGGATAGCTTACCTAAAATTGCCCTTTTTCTAATCGAGGCTAAAAATATCCCCCTATATGTCAATCAATGGCTGAGTTTGTCCAACCTTTATCATTGCAAAACAAAAGAATGCGCTACATATTGATTAATTATTTTGTTTCACCCAAAAAAGCCATTAATCCATGGGGTGAATCTTTTCAAATGGCATTGTTCAAGAGAATAAATGTATAAACACATGGTTCGTGATGTATACTGAAGCTAAACATTCATAGGGGTATCAGCTATAACTCATATATCTGAAATTGCGAAATCGACTTTTATGGTGATGAAAAAGGAAAAAAGAAAATCCCTTTTTAGATTATAAGTGTATGGCCAAAATCTGAGCACGTTCAAGGCACCGATCCAACTGCTCCAAGGAGCTGACTTCATCCAAAAGAACTGTTGAATTCGTCAAAGAGCCAAACTTGTCTNTAGGGGTATCAGCTATAACTCATATATCTGAAATTGCGAAATCGACTTTTATGGTGATGAAAAAGGAAAAAAAGGAAATCCCTTTTTAGATTATAAGTGTATGGCCGAAATCTGAGCACATTCAAGGCACCGATCCAACTGCTCCAAGGAGCTGACTTCATCCAAAAGAACTGTTGAATTCGTCAAAGAGCCAAACTTGTCCAGGAGAGCAACTGAACTCATCCAGGAGCTGAACTTTCAGGAGAACAACTGAACTCATCCAGGAGTTGAATTCATCCAGAATATGGACGAGTTGAATTCGTCCAGAAGAACACCTGAGTTTGTCCAATAACTAATTTTGTCTAGGAGAGCAGTTGAATTCATTCAGGAGCTAAGCTTAGGAGAACAGCTGAAGTCATCCAGGAGCTGAATTCATCCAAAAGAACAGCTGAGTTGGTCGAACATCTGAANAGGAGTTGAATTCATCCAGAATATGGACGAGTTGAATTCGTCCAGAAGAACACCTGAGTTTGTCCAATAACTGATTTTGTCTAGGAGAGCAGTTGAATTCATTCAGGAGCTAAGCTTAGGAGAACAGCTGAACTCATCCAGGAGCTGAATTCATCCAAAAGAACAGCTGAGTTGGTCGAACATCTGAGCTCCATCACTAAAACAGTTGAGTTTCTCCAGTAGTTGAGCTATTCCAAGAGAACATTTCTCCCAGTAGAACTCTCCCAACACAACTCTCCTAGGGGAACTCTCCCAAAACAACTTACTCTAAGAAAATAACTCATCCAGAAGAACTTCCCCCATGGCCAAGTTGGCTGACAGAAACAATTACTAGGGCATTACTAATTAGACTTGGATTTAATTTAAATCCAACCAAAAACCGAAAAAACAAAAACTAAATCCAACGCTCTATTAAATCGAATTCCTTCCAGTTCCACCTCTTTCTACAGTGTTCCATCTCTTTTAAGATGTAAGTACGGATTTAATGAATATGAATGATGGACGGATTTCAAATATTTACACCACCATTGCTTGGGACCCTCATTTTTGTCACGAGCTCACCGGGTTTACTGGATTTGATAAACCATATTTAACGTAAATCCGGCACTGCGGCCAAACACCACCTAGNAATATTTACACCACCATTGCTTGGGACCCTCATTTTTGTCACGAGCTCACCGGGTTTACTGGATTTGATAAATCATATTTAACGTAAATCCGGCGCTGCGGCCAAACACCACCTAATAGTCACACATAAATTTTATAAAAATAACTCCCAATATAAAGTGTAAGAACAAACATAAAAAGTGGTTCATTGGGAGTTCATTTATTGGACTGTGATTGGAGATCACCATTTATGATCATAGTGAAATAATATAGCTTTTTCTCCTACAAATCCTTCTCTTCAACCCACTCCACACTCTTCTTTTCAAGAACATCAAAATGAGCTATGAGTCTACAGACAAATCAGGATTTAACAAGAAGAAAATCAAAATAAAGACAATTATTTTGCAGCTGAACGCTATGACCATGTTCATCCTCATAATCTAACCAGTAAATACAGGTGCACATTTAACGAATTCCACATACTTCACGCAAATAAAAATTCAAAACAGAGATATCAAAACAAAGGAACCGATAAAACTCAAAACCCTAAAAGGAAAGCAAGAGAAACACAATGACCTCGGGGTTCCCCGGTGGAGTTCCAATTGCGCGTCTTGCGGGCCAAACTTTTGCCGATCAGAAGAAGCAGATATCACCTGGCCGAACTCCGCGAAGCTCACCAGCGTCGCATCGATAGGCTTGAGATTGATCGTCTTCACCATCTTCACACCGCAGACGAAGGAAGAAGTTATCGGTTAGATAAAAAATTAACAGAGCAAAATACGAGCAGAACTGCGGACAAATTTTGAAAAAAGACTTCTTGCTGTCCCTCCCTTATGCAAAGAATGGGCTTTCTCTAGCTCCTTATCCTCGTAAGCTGTTGATTCGTATAAGCTATTTGGCTGTTTGACTTGTGCATTTGAAAATAATTGATTCTGAATAAGTGATCATTTTACTCCTGAAATGAAATTATAAATAAATACACATGCAAAGAAAGCAGAATTAATAGTTGGCATCCTTGATGAAATAAAATTATATGTTGATATCCATTTGCCGGTGAGAATCGTGGCAGCCTTGCTGTAAGAAAAAAATTATTACTTCAGGAACAATGCTCTGGTGAGATGTTGAATTTCTTTGAGATGAAGAGGAAGGAGGCGAGACGAACAGGTTTCTGTCGGGAGAGGGGGCAGTCGAGCGAGGGAGGCGAGGCTGAGCGTTGTTCGGTGCAGAGAGGAGAAGAGACGAGTCAGGCTTCGATGCGAGAGAAAGGAGTCGAGCGAGAGGTATTTGTTGTAGAGAGGAGAGTCGAGTCGAGCTTCGATCGGAAGAGGGAGGCAGATGAGCAAGGTCTCGGTCGTACGCGAGAAGGAAGCATGCAATCACTACGTGGTGAGCGTGAGAGGGCAGGTGAGCACTACGAAGCGGGGTCCTACCCGCGATTCGTGTTTAATACAAGCTTGTGAATGGCGTTTTTAAAAACGCCTTCAAAACACAATATCCAAATAGCCAGTGGCGTTTTCAAAACATCACCGCTAGGAATAAACTCCCCCAAACCGAAAATCTAGCTAACATCGCGAGGAGTCGAATTCAATCTAGTTAACCATTTATTTTTGGCTTAGGGCTTTGCCGAAAATTTNATATATATATATTCGGATTGGACCAATTCCGGTATCATAAAGTCTGAGTTCAGCTATAAATTTGTTAAAATTAGAGTTGGATGATTTTTAATTAACTCAAAATTCATTCCACGTCTCGAGTTGGATGAAACCTCTAAGTTTAACTCAAAAGTATTGAGAGAGTTTTTGATTTGGATTGGACTTTGGAGAAGTGGTGGCGTTGCTATAGGATCCTTCATCTTCCTGAATGCTTGTTCACACTCATCTCACCACTCAAAATTCTTTACTTTCCTTAACATTTTAAAGAGTGATCCACATTGCCGCTTAATTTGACGAAAGGGGCTCAGACCCCGATATGATTGACTAACTTTTGTATTTTTTTGTGTTTTGAGGGAAAGGCATGTTCAGTAATTTAAGTACTTTTTTCATATTGGTTTTTAATCATTCTAGAGTCAATAGATAACTGAGAAATTTGCTTTTTTTATGCACCAAATGTGCATTTGAGTGGATTTAATCTCATGTTATAATTTCTAAGTATTTCACATGTTTCTCTATTGACCTCAATTTTGGTTGAGGTTTAGTTTTCCCTCTTTAGTAGTCTAAGTTCTAGCCATAGGACTTCCATGTTGACTATTCTTATAAAACTAAAAATGGAACCCTCACCATTAAAAACTTTAAACTCCTCTTTGCACAACTTGAAGTTTCATATATTGGTTCTAAGCTCTAGCACTTAGCAGGTGGGGTCAGTATGGATGATCTCAAGAAGAGTCCCCATAGGACTGCTTGACCTTAGGCTGACCCTGGGTAGTGGTTTGGAGCTAGTTCACTCACTTATACTCACTATCACCTAGATCCACTTACAACCCTAAACCCAAATATGTTGACTTTGATCCCTTGATCTTTTGGGAAACTCATGTAGATGGTCCCCTAGACTCACTGGCCCTAGGCTAGGGTTTAGCTAAGACCAGTACAAAGAGGACCCAAATGTGGATTTTATTGGTCCATAGATCATATAAGGTGGTTGGCACCCCAATTTTACCAAAATATCCAACTTGGCATTTTGCCCCCAAATCCACTCAAATTACCAAAATACCCCCAAATTTGACAAAACTACAAAAATACCCTTGGTGGCCCAAACATTCCCAAAACATCCAAAATCACTTCAATTGTCTCCAAAACCAATTTGGACCATTAAATTGAACCCAATTTGGCTAATTTGACCATTTTGACCAAAATCCCCAAATTACCTTTAAAGGCCCAATTTCCCCAAAATTGTCCCAAATGTCCATTAATTTGGCCTCAATCCTCTCCAATTTCAATTCCAAACTCAAATTCATCTTTCATATCATCAATCCAAACCAAATCCAAGCCTACTTGACCCATGCTTTGAGCTGAATTTTGATCCAAACCAAAACCCCCAATTTTAGCCTCATGACCTAATCTCTCCTAATTGAACCCCATAGCCTACTCAATTTGCCCCAATTTGAATCCTAAACTCTTTATAACAATCCTACACATTAAATTGGATTTTCAAGTGGCCTTGTTCAAGCCTCAATTTCACTCAATTTCAACCCACATTCAAAATCCCCAAAATTGCCCCAAATTGACTGTCCCCAAATTCCACCAAATTGAATGTCCTAACCCCAAAATTGACACCCAATTGATGTTAAGAAATCTTCATGATATTCCTATAGATCATTTTCAACCATCAATTTGGATTTAGCCCAACCTAGACCCAAGTCTAACCTAACACCCCCAAATTGACAAATGCCCAAAATCCCTCAAATTGAACCTCCAAATCAATTCAAAATCACTCCAAATCTTTTCAAAACCTCTTGTGAAAATCATCTACACCAATTTAATCAATCAATTGAGCTCAATGTCATGGCTAGCCTAACCCAAACCCAACTTCTAGCCATTTTGACCCAAATTGAACCCCTTCCCCAAAATTGGCTTAGTCATGCCTAAGCCACCAAATTGATGACACCACAGCCACCAAACACACCCTATTGACCAGGCTAAACCCCCTTAAACCAGCTTGGTGAGTTATGGACCAAGGGTCCCCTAATTTAAGGGATCTTATCCCATTTATGGGCCTTAACCAAAATATCTCCTCCATCATCACTTGTCATTGAGGGTTAACCATAATTTAGCTCACCTGACCACCTGGACGCCACCCCTGGCCCTGCCCGCCGACCTAGTGGCCGGAAAATACCAAAACTAAGAGCCACCACCCCTAAATAAAACCCAATTCCAACCGTAGAGCCAGCTCATCCTAATGGCTCTTTAGAACTCTTCTGCCCTCCACATAAGCAGCTTATTGCACTCACTAATTGGCCCTGAGCTGCACCTCAAGCCACTCTATAAAGAATCACCTCCTCCATAGCTAAAGAGGAAAGTTCAAAAATCATTAGGGAAACTTTGTCAAAATCTCACCAGAGACTCTCCAAGCATCCCTAAGCTTAATCCAACCATCATCCCCCTCTGATTGCCACTCTGAGAGCTCAATTTTGAGCTCAAACTTTCAGCTCAAACCAAAACATCTCTCAACAGTCCACAAAACTCAAATTAATTGTGCGCACACCATTCCTAGAGCAAGAGGAATTCATTCCCCATCAAACCCCCTCCGAAATAGCCTCTAACCAAGCTCTAGACCAACACCTGAAATCCACCTTGATTAAAATCATATCTAGACAATTCACCAGGACACAAGGCTTCATTTGAAGGTTCGTTGGACCCGATCGAATCTACCAAAACCATTTGATTGAGGTCTCCCCTCTCAGACAAAGGTATTGAGCTCTAACCCTAGCCTGAGCTTATTTTTATTCTCCATTTTTAATGGCTTGATGTCATACTTGATTAACCATATAGATGTGTCCGTCTCGAGTAGATGAAGGTTTAAAAACAAACCTCTTGCAATTTGGTTGAGTCTAGACGATAAAGGTTTTAGTGTGAATGGCTTATGGGTTAGGTCACTTGGGGATGATAGCGGAGGGTCGTCCGATCGCGCGTGTATCCAACGGACGGAGGAGATCGAGCCGGACAGACTGTTGGTGTGTGAACCGCAGGCCGCGTGGCAGCTAAGGTGGGTGGTGGCGACAAATGGGAGGACGCCACGTGTGAATTCGGAGCCCCCGTAGGTTGATTTGACGTCGCATAGGATAAGTAGAAACATATGGATTTTCTGAATTATTTTAACTGCCTAAACATCAAAAATCTATATCTTTATCTGGAAAAATTATAAAAATAAAATAAAAATACCCTCTTGCTCAGTGAATGGAGGAGAATAATTTGGACAAAAAATAAAAATTATTTTCTTATTCCCTGATTTTTAATGAATTAAATACTCACTGGAGTATTTTAATTCATTATGTTCAAACATTGCAAACCATGCTTGAAATTTTGAGGGTTTGTTCTTCATTACAGAGACTATGTCCTCTGATTTTTCCAAGGTCAGAGGACATCTCTATGCTTCTAGCCTTAATTTTCAAGCTAGGGTGACCATTTTGACTTATTTTAATTATATAAATTAAAGGATCATTTGAAAAATTATGGGAATAATTTTAGTGGGCTTCTTGTGGTTAGAGAAGTCTAGGAAAAATATCATGATGTCTTGAATTATCTTGTAAATTTCTATATTTAATTAAATAAAAATATCTTGTGTTAATTTTAGTAAATTATATGCTTATAAAAAATTTACAAAATTAATCTCACATTGCTTATAAAATTCATGTTTATCCACTATAAAAATTTGAAATTTATTTGATTAGTTCAAGTATTAAAGTTGATTTTCTAAGGAACCTTGTATTTTTATACAAAAATAATTATGATAAATTAAATACACTTGGAAAATTATGAAAAGTGGTTTTCTGAATTCTTTATGATCAGAGGCACTTGGGAAAAATAAAAATTAATTTTTAGAAAATACTTAATTTTTTAGCTTCATTTTGAATTTTAAAATAATTAAAAAGAATTAAAAATCTCAAAAATATAAAAATATTTTAAAATGTGTCTAATTGCTCTCTGATCACTTGAGACTCATAAAAATATTTTTCCTAATTTTTTGTAAGTTAAAAATAAATTTTAAAGGCTTAAAAGTGGGTTTTCCTTATTTTCCCATTAAAATAATTATAATAATTTAATTCAAAAAATTATGAAATTTTGGCTAAGTATTTCTCTGACCTAGGGAAACCTCTAATAATTTTCTCATAAATAAAAACTTTACCATTGGAAAGTCAAATAAATTAATTCCTAAAAATCTTATTTTCTAAATTTAAATAAATAATTAAATTAAATTAAATTTTGAGAAGTTCACAAATTCTCCTCTAACATTATAATTACCTCATGGATATGACACTCTAAACCCTCAAAGTCATTTGAGTTGTGGTTAATGAGTTATGAGGTGAAGTGCCCATACGGGCAAAGTGTTAATTTTAGACTTTGGTGCCTTAATCAAAATTTAGAATTAACCAAGAAAAAATGGGTAATTTTGATCCTAATAAACATGTTTGGATGATTGAAATACAATGGGACTAAAAGGTAGAAACTCACTCACCACCTTTGCACAACATCAACAAGATCATATTTCTCCTAATCTTCATGACTTGAAAGTCAATTAAGATCAAATGACTTTTAAGTTATGGGTTTAAGCTAGAAAAGATGATAGTTTACTTTTCTTAAGCCAAAGATTGAGGATGATGTGATCATTCAGTAAGGATACATATCACTTAAATCAAAATTTTAATAATCGTCATTCCATCTATCATGATTGTCAAAAGCTTAGTAATGACATAGGCTCGATGTCTACACTTAATTGATCAGGTTTAAAAGATAATATGATTGGTGATTAACATCTTTAAACACTATAAGCCTGACCTTAATTGCAGGCACCACAATCTTAAATGACTTAAACTTGCCTTAGGGGTACCCGCTCACATAACCTTTAAACGAAACATCAATTGATTAAATGAGTATCCTATCCTTAGGATAATTAAATTGTAAGGTTTCATTGAGCAACGAGGTAGTCACACTTCGACCTTAGATGATTAATGAAACAATATGATAAGTTCAAAATAAACTCGGGATATTTCAAGAGATCTTCAAAATGGTCCAGGGTCATGCTTCGAGCATTTTTGAAATCAATTGGACATCCTGAAAAGCAAATTAGACTTGCCATATTTCATTTTAAAATCATCTACTAGGATCTTCCGAGATTCAATAAAATCATAACTTGGGGTTTGGTAGCTAAACATTCATCTACTCCAGCAATTTAAATTCCTTGCAAAATTATATACTTGCCTTGTGAATTTTAACCTTTCAGGTGGTGGAATGAGAATAATCGATATGTATTATTTTAAATTAATGCATTTACTTTTCTATACTTCTTGTCTCGAACTTGCATGTTAAACAACGATGTCACTCTGCATGAAAACCAAAACTGCTAGGATAGCCGCAAAACCAAAACCAAAACTAAAACTAAAATCAACCCATATAAAATTCACCGTCACAACATTCAAAATATAAGACAACTCAAAATTTAATTACAAACATCAGAAAATAAAAATTGCAACTAAATTAAGACGTCTCTATCAGATGATCGAGAATCCAATGGAGAAGGTAACTTACGGCTGCTGACGAGATTTCCCACGGTCTAAATGAAAGTATGGAACTCATTGAGTTGAGTTTAGTAAATTCATTTAGACTAAGTGAATTCGATAAAAAATAGTGGTACCAGAACGAGAGAATCGTAGGATCCTAACCAGTGTCGCTCTAATCAACTTTAATATGCCCCATAACATTTAATAACCATAATCATAGAGACATCTTATTTGACATTATAACCTGACATATTAGAAAATTTAAACTCGTCACAACGAGAAGCTTAAAGCTAGCATCATGGGCAGCATGACCATCTTCAATAGCAAGATGATTTACAACAACATATCTTTCTTTATAATTAAATAACCAAGTCATAAGATTTCGAGGTTGTTCGTCTAGTGCAACATAAATCCTCAACTTTTCTTTAGGCTTTTGTATAACCCTGTCATACAATTTAAGCCCTAACTCTTCTTAAGATCCCAAGGTTGTCGTTCGTCACAACCTAAATCCTCACATCGTCCAGACTATTTGTGTGATCATTTCACACAAGTGTAAGCCCTAAATGATAAAATTGGCAGGATGAAGCATTTAAATAATCTCTCTTCGAAATTAAAGCCAAACTATAAGATAGCTTTGGAAGTCACCGAGGTTTTCCTTTGGATCTATGACATCCTCTAGTTCTTCCTCCTTTGGACTCCAAAAACAAAATGTTCCAAATTTGAGTCATTCCCCTTTCACATCTCTTCGTCCGATCTCATTGAAAAGTCCTATCCTTTTGACCTTTTTGAAGATAATATTTTCTGATTTTTTATCGAGAGTTTTATTATGTGATTTTGGTTATCTAAGATGTAATTAACAATTGGGGCTTGCCTTTATAGGAAGCTTTTTTGAACCCAACTTAATACAAACCCTATTTAATTCTTTATATTAAATAGGAGAACTTGTCAACAAACAAAATATTGTCACAAACCAAATTGATGTCATATATTTCCTAGCTATTTGATCGAGCCTCATCCTCGAGTCTTGTGTTTATCTTTCGGGATAAATACAAAGTTTGAGGTACATTGCTCTNTTCAAAATTTAATTTAATTTATATAATTATTTTAATGAAAAAATAAGATTTTTCAAAGAAAATTCCTAACTTGAACAAGGTAAATTATAATCCATTGAAATTTTTATTGGAGATAGATCTAAACTAGAGAAGCCCTTGANAATGCAAAAATAGGATTTTTCAAAGAAAATTCCTAACTTGACCAAGGTAAATTATAATCCCTTGAAACTTTTGCTGGAGGTATACCTAAAATAGATAAGCCTTTAGATCAAATTTCATAATTTTTTGAATTTTCTGTGATTTATTAGAATTATTTTAAGTTCTGAGTTATTTAATAAAAATAAAATATTTTATGTTGTGAAAATTAAGTTTTATATTTTTGAAAAATTTCCCTAAGGTCAGAGAACTCAAAGGAGTAAATTTTATTTTTTTCTGATTTTTTCTTGATTTATTGGAATTATTTAAGTGAAAACTCATTTTTTTAGCCTTTTCTTATAAATTATTTTTTAGTTTTGAAAATAAATATCTTTATTTAGAAAATCAAGAAAAATATTATAATTGTTCCTAAGTGATTAGGAAACAATTTAGAACATCTTCATGAGTTTTATTATTTTTGTGATTTTTATGAATTTTTAATTATTTAAATAAAACAAACCATGAGTTTTATTATTTTTGTGATTTTTATGAATTTTTAATTATTTTAAATATTTAAAATAGACTAAAAATCAAATTTTTATCTTAAATGTCATTTTATTTTTATNAATACTTTAAGTGGTGAAAATTAAGTTTTATATTTTTGAAAAATCTCCCCAAGGTCAAAGAACTCATAGGAGTAAATTTTATATTTTTCTTTTTTCCCTTGATTTATTGAATTAAGTTTTGTATTTTTGAAAGATCTCCCTAAGGTCAGAGAACTCAGAGGAGAAAACTTTATATTTTTCTGATTTTTCTTTGATTTATTGATGAAAACTCATTTTTAGCCTTTTAAAAATTATTTTTAAGCTTTGAAATTCAATATCTTTATTCAGAAAATCAGGAAAAATATTCTATATGTTCCTAAGTAATTAGGAAGCAATTTAGAACATTTTCGTGAGTTTTATTATTTTTGTGATTTATATGAATTTTTAATTATTTTAAATATTTAAAATAGACTGAAAATCAAGTTTTTACTTTAAATATAATTTTTTTTTTAGAAAATACTCCTGATCATTAGAGAACTCAAAAAACTAAGTTTCATAATTTTTTGAGTTATATTTTGATTTTTTAAAAATCATTTAAGTGTCCTATTCACAGAGAACTCAAAAAACTAAGTTTCATAATTTTTTGAGTTATATTTTTTTTTTAAAAAATCATTTAAGTGCTTTTAAGTTATGTGATTTTTAAAAATCATTTAAATGTTAAGAGTGGTATTTGTCTTTAAAAATCAATTTAAGTTATTGAATGAACTCAAAATATTTTGAAACTTTTATGATGAGTTTTCTGGATCATAAATCACAGTGGATATAAAATTGAAGTCATTTAAATGTTTATATTTTTCAAGATCAATTATCTTAGTGATTTAGTATTTGGGAAATTTAAGGATGTTTTAAATGACTTGACCCATGAAATTATTTTCAAAGGTTTCTCTAGTCATGGTAGACTTTCCAAAATTTTCTTAGGATTTTTAAATCAATATGCTAATTTCCATGATTATTTTAAGGGAATAATATGGAAGATGATGAAAAAGATAAATCTCTATATAGGGACCTTCTCTGACTTTGGAAAAATCAAAGAATGTTTGGAAAAATCAAAAAATGTTCCCCCTTGCAGAGGTNCAACCATGCTTATATATATATATATATACATATATTGAAAATTTTGAATGGGGAGAGATCTTAATAGCATTGGATCTGGGCCTAATCTGAATCAGATTGGATCAATTCTGGTATCATAAAGTCTGAGTTCAGCTCTAAATTTGTTGAAATTAGAGTTGGATGATTTTTAATTAACTCAAAATTCATTCCACGTCTTGAGTTGGATGAAACCTCCAAGTTTAACTCCAAAGTATTGAGAGAGTTTTTCATTTGGATTTGGACTTTGGAGAAGTAGTGGCGTCGCTAGAGGATCCTTCATGTTCCTGAATGCTTGTTCACACTCATCTCACCACTCAAAATTCTTTACTTTCCTTAACATTTTGAAGAGTGATCCACATTGCCGCTTAATTTGAAGAAAGGGGCTCAGAGCCTCGATACAATTGACTTTTGTGTTTCAACGGAAAGGCATGTTCAGTAGTTTAAGTACTTTTTCCAGATTGGTTTTTAATCATTCTAGAGTCAATAGATAACTGAGAAATTTGCTTGTTTATGCACCAAAAGTGCATTTGAGTGGATTTATACTCATGTTATAATTTCCAAGTGTTTCACATGTTTCTTTGTTGACCTCACTTTTGGTTGAGATTTAGTTTTTCTTCTTTAGTAGTCTAAGGTCTAGCCATAGGACTTTCCTGTTGACTATTCCTAGAAAACTCAAAAAAGGAACCATCACCATTAGAAACTCTAAAATTTTCTTTGCTCAACTTGAAGTTTCACATATTGGTCCTAACCTCTAGCACTTAGTAGGTGAGGTCAGTATGGAGGATCTCAAGAAGAATCCCCATAGTACTGCTTGACCTTAGGGCTGACTCTGGGTATTGGTCTGGAGCTAGTTCACTCACTTACACTCACTATCACCTAGATCCACTTGCAACCCTAAACCCAAAATTGTTGACTTTGATCCCTTGATCTTTTGGGAAACTCATGTAGATGGTCCCCTAGACCCACTGACCCTAGGCTAGGGTTTAGCTAAGACCAGTATATAGAGGACCCAAATAGGGATTTCATTGGTCCATAGATCATATAAGGTGGTTGACTCCCTAATTTTACCAAAATATCCAACTTGACCTTTTGCCCACAAATCCACTCAAATTACCAAATACCCCAAAATTTGACAAAATTACAAAAATACCCTTGGTGGTCCAAACTTTTCCAAAACATCCAAAATCACTTCAATTGTCTTCAAAACCAATTTGGACCCTTAAATTGAATCCAATTTGGTTAATTTGACCATTTTGACCAAAATCCCCAAATTGCCTTTAAAGATCCAATTTCCCCAAATTTATCCTAAATGTCCATCAATTTGGCCCCAATCCTCTCCAATTTCAACTCCAAACTCAAATTCATCATTCATATCATCAATCTAAACCAAATCCAAGCTTAATTGACCCATGTTTTAAGCTCAATTTTGATCCAAACCAAAACCCTCAATTTTAGCCCCATGATCTAATCTCACATAATTGAACCCCATAGCCTATTAAATTTGCCCCAATTTGAATCCTAAACTCTTTAGCAATCCTACACATCAAATTGGACTTTCAGTTGGCCATTCAAGCCTCAATTTCACTCAATTTCAACCCACATTCAAAATCCTCAAAATTGCCCCAAATTGACTGTCCCCAAATTCCACCAAATTGAATGCCCTAACCTCAAAATTGACACCCAATTGATGTTGAGAACTCTTCATGAAATTCCTATAGATCATTTTCAACCATCAATTTGGACTTAGCCCAACCTAGACCCAAGTCTATCCCAACACCCCCAAATTGACCAAATGCCTAAAATCCCTCAAATTGAACCTCCAAATCAATTCAAAATCACTCCAAATCTTTTCAAAACTTCTTGTGACAATCATTTACACCAAGTTGATCAATCAATTGAGCTCAATGTCATGGCTAGCCTAACCCAAACCCAACTTCTTGCCATTTTGACCCAAATTGAACCCCTTCCCCAAAATTGGTTTAGCCATGCCTAAGCCACCAAATTGATGACACCACAGCCACCAAACACACCCTATTGACCAGGTTAAACCCCCTTAAACCAGCTTGGTGAGCTATGGACCAAGGGTCCCCTAATTTAAGGGATCTTATCCCATTTATGGGCCTTAAACAAAATATCTCCTCCATCATCACTTGTCATTGAGGGTTAACCATAATTTGCTTACCTGACCACCTGGCCACCACCCTGGACCTGTCGGCCGGCCTAGTGGCCGGAAAATGCCAAAACAGAGAGCCACCACCCCTAAATAAAACCCAATTCCAACCCTATAGGCCAACTCATCCTAATGACTCTTTAGAACTCTTCTACCCTCTACATAAGTAGCTTATTGCACTCACTAATTGGCCCTGAGCTCCACCTCAAGCCCCTCTATAAAGACTCACCTCCTCCATAGCTAAAAAGGAGAGTTCAAAAATCCTTGGGGAAACTTTGCCAAAATCTCACCAGAGACTCTCCAAGCATCCCTAAGCTTAATCCAATCATCTTCCCCTTCTGATTCCCACTGTGAGAGCTCAATTTTGAGCTCAAACTTTCAGCTTAAACCGAGACATCTCTCCACAGTCCACCAAACTCAAATTAATTGTGCACACACCATTCCTAAAGCAAGATGAATTGATTCCCCATCAAACCCCCCTCTGAAATAGCCTCTAACCTAGCTCTAGACCAACACCTGAAATCCACCTTGATCAAAATCATATCTAGACAATTCACCAGGGCACAAGGTTTCATCTGGAGGTTCGTTGGACCCAATAGAAGCTACCAAAACCATCTGATTGAGGTCTCCCCTCTCAGACAAAGGTATTGAGCTCTAACCCTAGCCTGAGCTTATTTTGATTCTGCATTTTTAATGGCTTGACCTCATACTTGATTAACCATATAGATGTGTTTGTCTCGAGTAGATGAAAGTTTATAAACAAACCCCATGTGATTTGGTTGAGTCTAGATGAATATCTTAAGGTTTTAGTGTGAACGGCTTACAGGCTAGGTCACTTGGGGACGATAACGGAGAGTCATCTGATCGCGTGTGTATCTAACAAATGGAGAAGATGGAGCCGGACAGACTCTTGGTGTGTGAACCGCGGGCCGAGTGACAACTGAGGTGGATGGCAGCGACGAATGGGAGCACGCCGCGTGTGAGTTCGGAGCCGTCGTAGTTTGAGTTGGCGTCGCGTAGGATAAGTAGAAAAATATGGATTTTCTGAATTATTTTAAATGTCTAAACTTCAAAAATCCATATCTTTCTCTAAAAAAATTATAAAAATAAAATAAAAATACCCTCTTGCTCAGTGAATAAAGGAGAATAATGTGTACAAAAAATAAAAATTATTTTCTTATCCCCTGATTTTTAATGAATTAAGTACCCTATGGAGTATTTTAATTCATTATGTTCAAACATTGCACACCAAGACTTGAAATTTTGAGGGTTTGTTTCTCATTACAGAGACTATGTCCTCTTATTTTTCCAATGTCAGAGGACATCTCTATGCTTCTAGCCTTAATTTTCAAGCTAGAATGACCATTTTGGCTTATTTTAATTATATAAATTACAGGATCATTTGGAAACTTATGGGAATAATTTTACTGGGCTTCCTGTGGTTAGAGAAGTCTAGAAAAAATATCATGATATCTTGAATTATCTTGTAAATTTATATATTTAATTAAATATAAATATCTTGTGTTAATTTTTGTAAATTATATACTTATAAAAAGTTTGACAAAATCAATCTCACATTGTTTATAAAAGTCATGTTTATCCACTATAAAAATTTGAAATTTATTTGATTAATTTCAAGTATTAAAATTGATTTTCTAATAAACCTTGTATTTTTGTACAAAAAAAATTTAATAAATTAAACGCACTTGGGAAAATTATGAAAAATGATTTTCTAAATTCCTTGTGATCAGACACACTTGGGAAAAATAAAAATTATTTCTTTAGAAAATACCTAATTTTTTAGCTTCATTTTGAATTTTGAAATAATTAAAAATAATTAAAAATCCTAAAAATATAAAAATATTTCAAAATGTGCCTAATTGCTCTCTCATCACTTGAGACTCATTAAAATATTTTTCCTAATTTTTCGTAAGTTAAAAATAAATTTTAAAGGCTTAAAAGTGGATTTTTCTTATTTTTCCATTAAAATAATTATAAAAATTTAATTCAAAAAATTATGAAATTTTGGTTAAGTATTTTTCTGACCTAGGGAAACCTCTAATAATTTTCTCATAAATAAAAACTTTATCATTGGAAAATCAAATAAATAAATTCCTAAAAATCTTATTTTTTGAATTTAAATAAATAATTAAATTAAATCAAAATTTGAGAAGTCCACAAATTCTCCTATAACATTATAATTACCTCATGGATATGACACTCTAAACCCTCAAAGTCATTTGAGTTGTGGTTAATGAGTTATGAGGTGAAGTGCCCATAAGGGCAAAGTGGTAATTTTAGACTTTGGTACCTTAATCAAAATTTAGGATTAACTAAGGGAAAATGGGTAATTTTGATCCTAATAAACATGTTTGGATGATTGAAATACAATGAGACTAAAAGGTAGAAACTCACTCACCACCTTTGCACAACATCAACAAGGTCATAATTCTCCTAATCTTCGTGACTTGGAAGTCAATTAAGATCAAATGATTCTTAAGTTATGGGTTTAAGCTAAAAAAGATGATACTTTACTTTTCTTAAGCCCAATGTTGAGGATGATGTAATCATTCAATAAGGATACATATCACTTAAATCAAAATTTTAATAATCGTCGTTCCATCAATCATGATTGTCAAAGGCTTAGTAGTGACATAGGCTCGATGTCTACACTCAATTGATAGGATTTAGAAGATAACATGATTGGTGATTAACATATTAAAACACTATAAGCCTGACCTTAATTACAGACACCACAATCTTAAATGACTTAAACTTGCCTTAGGGGTACCCACTCACATAACCTTTAAACGAAACATCAATTAATTAAATGGGTATCCAATCCTTATGATAATTAAATTGTCAAGTTTCATTGTGCAACGAGGTAGTCACACTTTGACCTTAAATGATTAATGGAACAATATGATAAGTTCAAAATAAACTCAGCATATTTCAAGAGATCTTCAAAATGGTCTAGGGTCATGCTTCGAGCATTTTTGAAATCTATTGGACATCCTGAAAAGTAAATTGGATTTGCTATATTTTGTTTTAAAATCATGTACTAGGATCCTCCAAGATTCAATAAAATCATAACTTGGGGTTTGGTAGCTGAACCTTTATCTACTACTGCAATTTAAATTCCTTACAAAATTATATATTTGCCTTGCGAATACTAAACTTTCAGGTGGTGGAACAAGAAGAATCGACAGGTATGCTTTTAAATTAATGCATTTACCTTTCTATACTTCTTGTTTCGAGCTTGCATGTTAAACAACGATGTCACCCTACATGAAAACCAAAACTGCTAGGATAACCGCAAAACCAAAACCAAAACTAAAACTAAAATCAACCTAGTTAAAATTCACCACCACAACATTCAAAATATAAGAAAACTCAAAATTTAATCACAAACATCACAAAACAATAATTGCAATTAAATTAAGACGTTTCTATCTCATGATCAGGAATCCCTCGGAGAAGGTAACCTACAGTTGCTAACGAGATTTCCCACGGTCTAAGTAAAAGTATGGAACTCATTGAGTTGAGTTTAGTAAATTCATTTAGACTGAGTGAATTCGATAGAAAATAGTGGTATCGGAATGAGGGAACCGTAGGATCATAACTGATGTCGCTCTAATCAACTTTAATATGCCTCATAACATTTAATGATCATAACCATAAGGACATCTGATTTGACATTATAACCTGACACATTAGAAAATTTAAACTCGTCACGACGAAGAGCTTGGAGCTAGCATCGCGTGTAGCACGACCATCTTCAACAGCAAGAGGATCTACAACAACATATCTTTCTTTAGAATTAAATAACCAAGCCATAGGATTTCGAGGTTGTTCGCCTAGTGCAACATAAATTCTCAACTTTTTTTAGGCTTTTGTATAACCCTGCTATACAATTTAAGCCGCAACTCGTCTTAGGAACCCGAGGTTGTCGTTCGTCACGACCTAAATCCTCACATCGTCCAGACTATTTGTGTGATCATTTCACACAAGTGTAAGCCCTAAATAATAAAATTGGCAGGATGAAATATTTAAATAATCTCTCTTTGAAACTTAAGCCAAACTATAGGATAGCTTGGGAAGTCACCGAGGTTCTCCTCCAGATCTATGACATCCCCTAGTTCTTCCTCCTTTGGACTCCAAAAACAAAATGTTTCAAATTTAAGTCATTCCCCTTTCACATCTCTTCGTCCGATCTCGTTGAAAAGTCGTATCCTTTTGACCTCTTTGAAGATAATATTTTCTGATTTTTTATCAAGAGTTTTCTTATGTGACTTCAGTTATCTAAGATGTAATAAACTATAGGGGCTTGCTCTTATAGGAAGCTTTTCTGAACTCAGCTTAATATAAACCCTATTTAATTCTTTGTATTAAATAGGGAAACTTGTCGACAAATAAAATGGTTTCGCAGAACAAACGGGTGTCATATATTTCCTAGTTTATTTGATTGAGCCTCATGCTCGAGTCTTGTGTTTATCTTTCTGGACAGATACAGGGTTTGAGGTACNCCAAATCAAAATTGGGCTCAAATCATGGACCAATTGAGCTTGGATTTGGTTTATTTAGGTCATATCAAAAGTGAATTTGAGTTTAGGATTGAAATTTGGCTCAATTAAGATCAAATTGGTGGACATTTGAGATGGATTTGAGGAATTTTGGGTCTTTAAAGGATAATTTGGGGATTTTGGTTAAAGATGGTCAAATTGGACAAATTGGGTCATGTAGTAGTTGAAAGAAATGAAATTGGGAATATTTGGGATTTATTGGGATTTTATGGGAAATTTTGGAATTTTGGGATTTTGGGTCAAAGAGGGGTATTTTGGTAATTAGGGGGTGTCTTAGGGGTAAAAGGCCAAGATAGGTATTTTGGTAGAGTTGAGGTACCAATCATCACCAATGATCCATGGACCAAAGGAAACCCCATTTTGGGTCCTCTACATAGTGGTCTTTAGCCAAACCATAGCCCTAGGGCTAGTAGGTTTAGGGGACCATCTACATGAGTATCGCAAAAGGTCAAGGGATCTAGGCTAGAAATTTGAGTTCAGAGTTGTGAGTGATTGTGAGTGTAGATGAGTGTAGTGAGTGTCTTAGCTCAAAACCAACACCCAGGGTCAACCCTAAGGTTCAGCAATCCTAAGGGTGACTCATCTTGAGTTTCCCCCACAGTGACCCCACCTACTAAGTATTTAGAGATTGAGAGCAATATGTGGAACTCCAAGTTGAGTAAAGAAGAGGGTAGAATTTCTAATGGTGAGGGTTCCAAGTCTAGTTTTCTAGGAATATTCAACAGGAAAAGTCCTACGGCTAGACCCTAGGCTATTAAAGAGGAGAAACTAAACCTCAACCAAAATTGAGGTCAACAGTGGTGCACTTTGGAGCATGAGTAGTTATGCATAATTAACTACATCAAACCTTTTCTTGCTGGCTCGATGAGAAAAATTTTCACCTCCTCTAAAATTAGTTGGTGATATCCTACCAAAATGAATAACATTCGCTTAGACTTGTTCATATGAAATTCCTTTAAATGGGCCTTCCCTTATCTTTGACTCATCGCAAATGATGCTACAAACTCCTTGAGTTTTCTAGCTCTGATCAGTTCCTTGACCAAGCTTCAGAGGGTTCTGCTTTCCTTTGTATTGTGGTCATGATCCATATGATAAGCACATTACTTCTTAATATCCCGTAGAAAAGTTCTGACTCTCATCGGTAGTGCCTTTTAAACTACTCCTTGTTCTATAAGGCCTCAAGTAGCTCATTCATTGAGACTCTCAGTGGAGTCATCTTTAGGGTTTAGCAGTTGCCCATTATGATGAGCCAATTGCTGGTCAGTGTATCGAGTCTGACTCTGTTGGTTGTGGTTTATGTCGGTCCCCCTGTTATCTAAGGCGCATGACTATCTTTGTATAAAGACCAAACAAATGGGACGATTCTTTCCTTTGTCTCCATCTATCATATTTATGAGCCCTCTTCTATAGATGACAGATGGTTGACTCCGCTCTAGTGGAAGTGATGGCAGAATTGTACTCGTGGACTGATGATTGTTAGCCAACTTCAACAATTCAGCTATGGTCTTCGACCACTGAAAATCTAGTGCATTGTGAAAAGTCTCCTCATTCAACTCTTGAGTTAGGGCGACATTCGCTAATGTGGGTTACAGATCCCACACCTCTAGTATTTTGTTCTGGAATTGAGCGACAAATGAGCAAAAAACTCTCACTTTGCCCCTACCTGTATGCAACAAAGCTTGTACACTCCTGCGGTTTTTGGGCACTAGCAAACCGTACCACAAATATTTTTTTGAAATCCGTAAAAGAAGTAATTTCTCAATCTGACAATTTGTTGAACCATTTAAGGGGTGAGTAGCTAAGCATGGTGAAAATAATTGACAATGCAACCCTTATGTGATTTTCAACATACATATGGTCAAATTGATGGGCGCTATGTGATTGGTTGAATCAATTTGATCCTTGTAGGATTCTAGTTATGGGATTATAAATCTCTCTAGGGGCTTAGCTTTAGAATTCTGCCACGAGAATGCTTTCCTTGGCTACGGTGGGGTGCTTCGGTTAGTCTGAATCGTTGTCTATCCATCAATGTTGACCCATCACTGTATTGACACTTAGAATCTACAATATTTTCTGGGCACTGGATCACCCTTTGGTTGATGGGTGCTAGCTTTTCTTCTCAAGGGTTTTGCTTCAAGGATTATGCTCCCTTCTTCGAGTCACTACCTCTTCAAGGGCTTCCATCTTATGATATTTTAACTCTTGGATCTGTTGTTGCACAAATTTTCTGTTGTATTCCATATTTGTGGTGTCTTTGTGTTGGATTTCTTCTCTTTATGCTACTCATCTTCTTGTTGTTGGCATGATCCACACTCACCGTACCTTTTAGAATGTTAGATCCTGATTTAACCGTGTATCACACCCAATGAATAAAATATAAGACAATAGAAAGAGAGAGAGAGAGAGAGAGAGAGAGAGAGAGAGAGATGAATAGTGGTTGAGAGCAAGTCTAAAACATTTTATTCATGAAATAATCCCCTATTATATTGAAAGGGATATCATATGTGAATTTACACATGTGCTCCTGCTTTAATGGGGGTTGTATAAATTATTATCTATATTTTACATATGTAGGCCCAGAGCCTGGGGGCTCTAAGGCTTGATTGGCTAGAGTAACGAGCCCTTGGATATGAGCCACCGGTCGGCTAAGCTATAGAGACCCATTGGTCGACTTGGTCAAATTAGATTGTTAATTGACTTTGTTTGATGTCTCTAGTTGGTTGGATTCTTACAAGTAAAAGGTCGACAAGGTTGACTCGATCGATTGATCAAGTCTATCCGCCGATCTTCAATCTCTGGCACTGAGCTCCTGTTGGCTGGGTGGAGTTAGGCTATTCGGTAGAGGGTGAATCACCATAATCTGATAAATATTCGCCCCTAGACGAGAAGATCTTGGGGGATGACTGAGATTCTTCCATTGGCTTTTGATGGTGTTTAGGGAGGCCTTTGAATACCTCTGAGGGAATTATAAAACCAAAGGGGTTGGTTTTTCCCCTCGGGTTTGTTCCATTGTTGGAATGTCCTGGATTCCCCTGCACTTTGTGATCGGTCGAACTGTTCAAGTTTGGGCTGCTTTATTGCCTTGGATAGTTTTGGGTTTGATGCTTCCATTGGACGCATGGATGTTCGAGTCTCTTATTGATGAACCATCCTTTGACACGTTTTGTCATGTCTAGACCGTTAGATTTTCTCAAGATTCATGCTGGTATTGTTTTTTTTGTATATAATAATAATAATAAGGAAGATTTACATACATACCCCACAATTCCCATGTATTTATACATCGAAAACCTAAGTTTTAACTTTTACATTCATACTGNTTGATGCTTCCATTGGACGCATGGATGTTCGAGTCTCTTATTGATGAACCATCCTTTGACACGTTTTGTCATATTTGCATCGTTAGATTTTCTCAAGATTCATACTTTTTTTTGTATATAATAATAATAATAATAATAATAATAATAATAATAATAAGGAAGATTTACATACATACCCCAATTCCTATGTATTTATACATCGAAAACCTAAGTTTTAACTTTTACTTTCATATTGCTTTTGTCTAAATATGGAAATATGCATTTCACTTTCTAAAGATTAGCAATAGTAATATTTTTTATGTGACTAAATATTTGAATGTTATAATGTAAGATATTAAAATTTATGTAATAAACTTGTAAATACAAAAGAATTATGCGTTATGCATGCAAAGCACCTAATAATTAATATTATAATTATTACAAAATTCACTCAGTTATTGCACATGGGATNTTCCAAAGATTAGCAATAGTAATATTTTTTATGTGATTAAATATTTGAATGTTATAATGTAAGAAATTAAAACTTATGTAATGAACTTGTAAATACAAAAGAATTATGCGTTATGCATGCAAAGCACCTAATAATTAATATTATAATTATTACAATATTCACTGTTATTGCACATGGGAAGACATCATCAACCATCTCGAATAATTTGGAATCTTATGGCTGGTGAGCTGCAAGACAAATCCAAGCATCATCCNGGCATCATCAACCATCTCGAATAATTTGGAATCTTATGGCTGGTGAGCTGCAAGACAAATTCAAGCACCATCCTTACGTCTCCAACATGTCTAAATTCAATGAACATTCATGGCCCCTAAATTTNGGCCTCTAGGTTTGATTTGGGTGAGATGCCATGGGGGTGACTCTCGGTTTTGGGCTTTTCCGGCCACTAGACTGGCAGGCCGGCCAGGGGGAGGTGGCTAGGAGCTCAGGANTATATATATATATATATATATATATATAAATTAAAGTGTCTTTCCAAAGCGGCCGATGAGATTTCGATTCCGGCGGTCGACAGCTTCCAACGGGCAACTCCTCAACCAAAATAGTGCCGGCCATTCTCTTAAAGTCTTTTATGTTTTGTTTGGTCGATTTTCTTTTAACCAACACATGATAGACACTTCAATATTTTTTTCCATTTATTTTGAAAAAAAAATTACATTCATGAGATGTTGGTAAGTTACTTTAGCATTTTAAGTTTAAAAGGCATTACATTATAATAATGAAAACATTCACTTGTTAAAAAGGACATCTTCTTCGCAGCGGTTAAGTGCATCTTCAATCAGTCCACCAATGAGTTGATCCTCAAAAACAATTAGTTGTCATTTGGACAGGCACTGTTCAACTTAGTGAAGTTTATGTACATCCTCAACTTGTCATTTACCTTCTGCACCATAACCACATTCTTGATCCATGTCGAGTTTGCACCTCACGGATGTATTCAGTTTCTTGAAGCTTTTGCACCTCCTTCTGAATCAGTCCAGCCAAGGTCATAGCTAAAGACCTTATTTTTTTGCTTCTTCGATTGGGTGGTAATATTGAAGTTCAGTCAGTGGTGGTCAATATTAAGTGATATCTTTAACATCTCGTCAGCTAACCAGTCATAGATATCTCGTTGCTTCAGAGGGTTTGGATCAGCAAGTCCTTCAGCCATCCATCCAAGTTTTTACTTATTAGAAAAAATTTATCGGGTTCTTCATCGGTCGTAGGGATTTCGAGAGTAGTCTTGAGACCCCCCTTCGTGTTGGTTCTGAAGATGGAGCTGTTATGTGGTATGTTGAGACCATAAACTTTACTACTATGTGGTATGTTGAGACCACGACCTTGAAGTCGTTAAGTAAAGTTCAACCAAAAATGACATTGTAAATTGACAACAAGTCAACCACAAAAAAATCCCTCTAAGAAGGTGAACTGCATTTTACTTTCTCCCCAAGTGACTATCAGTGCGATAATTCCCTAGGCCTCCTTCCTTTCGATCGAGAAGCCATAAAGAGTTTTGGCCGGTGTTGTTAGCCGATCATTCTTGAGTCTGACAATGACTTTATATATGCTTAAAAATACAAAAATTTGACACCACTACTAGAAGATTTAAACCCCTGTTAATGACGCCAAAAAGTTGATACAAACTTAATATGCAAGAATTTATGAACCCAAATTTATATATTTATAATGATTTTGTAAAGTCACAATTTCAAACACAAGTATATGTATCGCTCAAGTAATACAGGGCTCTAGTGGAGTCCCATTTATCGATCCCACATGGAAGTGAGGTAAGAGGTCCTTAGTTAAATTTTAGTCTACTACAATTAGTCCTTAGTTTGGAATGTCGATTAAAATGATGTTTTATCTAACAACTACTCCTAAATATAAGTATTAAATGTAAAGATAGTAACTATAACTAAATGTAAATATTAATTCCAAAGATACCCTTTTTTGGATGAATTGGTTTGGAGAATTTTGAGATATTAAAAACTACTATTTCTATGTAATGAATCGATAATGTAAAGGAATGAGATGCATTAAATATTGTATGTGTCAAATAGGAGCAATCCTATTCTTTATCATTTAGTCCAAGCATAAAGAACATTGGCTATTCCTATGCTTGTTTACTGAATCAGTGGTTAGGCTGAGAGGATACCGGCTCTCACTTCGGAGCTCCCATGTTCCCCTTGCTTGAGGGCTAACATCTCCGCTTCATTACTCAAACAATATGAACGAATTGGGAATTTTAGTCTGTCGCCCTAAAATCTCCAATTCTACACCGATCAAAATATATTTCTCTATTTATTTGCATTCAACTCCCATGAACTTAACCATCCATGGAGTCTGAATGTGGTTCTACTTTGTTGAGAATTACACAGCCATCTCGGGTATTAATGCAATTACAATGTATTTTAACACTACAACAAACCTTTATTATAATGCAATTAAGTGCAAGTAAAAACCATCACATTGATAATTAAATCTGCTTCTAACATGCATCACAAAATCCTAAACATGAACTCTACTCATTACAAAAGAAAAATAAAATGAAAACAATGGCATAATCTTCTCATACCATTATTTCCAAACAAGAAGAGAGAGTAAGAGAAGCCCATCACAAAGCACAAAGAAAACACAACAGAAACTTTATTTAACCAAAGCAAATTCACTAGATAAGTGTTTACAAAAATCAAAGATAATGAGGAACACAATACTTAGCTTTTTTCCTTTGAAAGAAAGACGAATATCTCTTCCACAAAGTCTCCTACCGATCCATGCAATGCTAGAACATCTCTTTATAAACTCTCTCAAAATCTCCTCTCTAAGCTCTCTAAAAAGGTAAAAAATCTACATTTCTACTCCTATTCTAAAAACCCTAAACTTTCTCCATACTTTTCCTAACATTCCTCTCACAAAAAACCCTCTTTTTCTAACCTAAATTCGTTCATTTAAAGTGTAGGGACAAAGTTTGAAGAGTTACCATAAGTATCCTTTCAAAAAGCGTCCAAATACATTGAATTTTGGCCCATAACCACCAAAAATCGGTCCATAGTCGTCCCGGGCGCCGTCGGAGGGCTCGAGGGAGCCGTCGGCGAGTTTATCTGTCATTTTTTGATCTTCTCGGGTAAATCTCGCCGTTGGCGCCGTTTTGGGCGCCGTCGGCGAGCAGACTGCGCAGCTCCACCTTTTCGCTCCGTTTGACTCCGTTTCGCCCCCATTTCAGTTATGTTGTGTTCCTAACAGATAGCCCTACAAAATAAACATGAAAATAACCTTCCTTTAAAGTGTAATCTCATTCAAAAATATGCAAGAAGTGTAAAATAAATTAAGCATCAAAAGACTTATCGAAATGTGACAAGACAAAATTTCATTTCTTGCTTGTTTTTTCTCCAAATTGCACCGTTTTTGCATCTTTTTGCTCCAATGACCACAATTCATCATACCTGCAACAAAACATCAAAAATACCATTCTTTAAAGTGCAATATCATCAAAAACAGTGTAAAATAGGTATGAAAACTTCAACATATTTTTCTTTGGTCAGAGTTCCATCTTATCGAAGAGCGACTTAAACAAAAATTTCATGAAACTACCAGTATCAACCAAGATGCTACTAGTTTGATAGTTACTTATGATAACAATGATAAAGATAACATTGATGTATGGGTTCCTCTAACGGAGCTGATCTACATTTATGAATGTGATCGATAGGTGGGTGGTGCACTTTGGAGCATGAGTAGTTATGCATAATTAACTAGATCAAATCTTTTATAGCTGGCTCAACGAGAAAAATTTTCACCTCATCTAAAAATAGTTGGTGTTATTTCCACCTCCTCTAAAAATAGTTGGTGATATCCTAACAAAATGAATGACATTCGCTTAGACTTGTTCATATGAAATTTCTTTTATTGGGTCTTCCTTTATCTTCGGCTCATCGCAAATGATGCTACAAACTCCTTGAGTTTTCTAGCTCTGATCAGTTCCTCGACCAAGCTTCAAAGGGTTCTGCATTCCTTTGTATTGTGGTCATGATCCCTATGATAAGCACATTACTTCTTAATATCACGTAGAAAAGTTTTGACTCTCATCGATAGTGCCTTTTAAACTACTCTTTGTTCTATATGGCCTCAAGTAGCTCATTCATTGAGACTCTCAGTGGAGTCATCTTTGGGGTTTAGAGGTTGCTCATTATGATGAGCCAACTGCTGGTCATTGTATCGAGTCAGACTCTGTTGTTTGTGGTTTATGTTGGTCCCCCTGTTATTTAAGGCGCCTGATTGTCTTTGATAAAGACCAAACAAATGGGCATGATTCTTTCCTTGGTCTCCATCTATCATCTTTATGAGCCCTCTTCTATAGATGACGGATGGTTGACTCCGCTCTAGTGGAAGTGATGGCATAATTGTACTCGTGGATTGATGATTGTTAGCCAGCTTCAACAATTCAGCTATGGTCTTCGACCACTGAAAATCTAGTGCATTGTGAAAAGGCCCCTCCTTCAACTCTTGAATTAGGGCGACATTCACTAATGTGGTTTACGGATCCCACATCTCCAGTATTTTGTTCTGGAATTGAGCGACAAATGAGCAAAAGCTCTCGCTTATCCCCTACCTGATATGCAACATAACTTGTAAACTCCTGCGATTTTTGGGCACTAGCAAACCGTACCACAAATATTTTTTTGAAATCCGTAAAAGAAGTAATTTCTCAATCTGATAATTTGTTGAACCATTTAAGGGGTGAGTAGCTAAGCATGGTGAAAATAATTGACAATGCAACCCTTAAGTGATTTTTAGCATACATATGGTCAAATTGATGGACGCTATGTGATTGGTTGAATCAATATGATCCTTGTAGGATTTTAGTGATGGAATTATAAATCTCTATAGGGGCTTAGCTTCATAATTTTGCCACGAGAATACTTTCCTTGGCTGGCGGCGGGGTGCTTCGGTTAGTCTGAATCATTATCTATCCATCAATGTTGACCCATCACTGTATTGACACTTAGAATTTACAATCTTTTCCAGGCATTGGATCACCCTTTGGTCGATGGGTGCTAGCTTTTCTTCTCAAGGGTTTTGCTTCAAGGATTATGCTCCCTTCTCCGAGCCACTACCTCTTCAAGGGCTTCCATCTTATGATCTTGTAACTCTTGGATCTGTTGTTGCACAAATTTTATGTTATATTCCATATTTGTGGTGTCTTTGTGTCGAATTTCTTCTCTTTATGCTACTCCTCTTCTTTGTTGTTGGCATGATTCAAACTTACCGCACCTTTTAGGATGTTAGATCCTGATTTAACCGTGTATCACACCCAATGAATAAAGTATAAGACAATAGAGAGAGAGAGAGAGAGAGAGAGAGAGAGAGAGAGAAATGAATAGTGGTTGAGAGCAAGTGTGAAACATTTTATTCATGAAATAATCCCCTATTATAGTGAAAGGGGTATCATATGTGAATTTACACATGTGCTCCTGCTTTAAAGAGGGTCGTATAGATTATTATCTATATTTTACATATGTAGGCCCAGAGCCTGGAGGCTCTAAGGCTTGACTGGCTAGAGTAAAGAGCTCTTGGATATGAGCCACCGACCAGCTAAGCTATAGAGACCCATTGGTCGACTTGGTCAAATTAGATTGTCGATTGACTTTGTTTGATGTCTCTAGTTGACTGGATTCTTACAAGTAAAAGGTCGACAAGGTTGACTAGATCGGCTAAATGAAGTCGATCGATTGATCAAGTCAATCTCTGACAATGAGCTTCTGTTGGCTGGGTGAAGTTAGGCTATTCGGTAGATGATGAATCACCATAATCTGATAAATATTCGCTCCTAGACGAGAAGATCTTGGGGGATGGCTGAGATTCTTCCATTGGCTTTTGATGTTGTTTAGGAAGATTTACATACATATCCCACAATTCCTATGTATTTATACATCGAAAACCTAAGTTTTAACTTTTACATTCATGCTTCTTTGTCTAAATATGGAAATATGCATTTCACTTTCCAAAGATTAGCAATAGTAATATTTTTTATGTGATTAAATATTTGAATGTTATAATGTAAGAAATTAAAAGTTATGTAATAAACTTGTAAATACAAAAGAATTATGCGTTATGCATGCAAAGCTCCTAATAATTAATATCATAATTATTACAAAATTCACTAAGTTATTGCACATGGGAAGGCATCATCAACCATCTCGAATAATTTGGAATCTTATGGCTGGTGAGCTGCAAGACAAATTCAAGCATCATCCTTACGTCTCCAACATGTCTAAATTCAATGAACATTTATGGCCCCTAAATTCTGCCCTTTTCCTTGCCATGCACAATAAATAGCCGGGCCAGTAGACTCGTACCGAAAGCTCTACTCTCTAGGAAATGGCCACCACTCCGCTACCGGAACCCGTCCAGGTCGTCGTCAAGGCCGCGGCGGGCTCTCCCGACATTATCGGCGACTGTAACATATCTCTTCCTCTCTTTCTCGTTCGATTTTAGTCTCTTATTCTAAATGCATTTCTGATGCAACGTAACAGGTCCATTTTCTCAAAGGGTTCTCCTAACTTTGGAAGAGAAGGGAATTCCCTACGAAGCGAAGCGGGTTGATTTGAGCGATAAGCCGGATTGGTGAATTGGATTTGCTTTTTTGTCTATTTGATTTGCTAAGGATCTTTTTTCTCGTTAGTTTGATTCGATATGTATTTTTTAGGTTTTTGAAGATTAGCCCGGAGGGGAAGGTGCCAGTGCTCAAAATCGAAGAAGACAAATGGATACCCGACTCGGATGTCATAACCCAGATCATCGAGGAGAAATACCCGAATCCTTCATTTGCGACTCCACCAGAGAAAGCATCTGTGTATGTGTTGACCTCCGTTCTTTCTGTATTATTCATTAATTTCATCTTTAAATAGGGTATAGCAATTGCAAGTGTCTTGAAATCTAATGGCACTATCTGCGGACCTTTTGATTTCGTAGTTTATATTTGGTCGTTTCATGCTGCCCTTTGATTTCTTCTTTACGTTATTTTCAAAAAATTGTTGTCTTTCATAATTCTGAAACGGCAGTAAAAGAGAAAAGTTCTTATTATAGTAAGATTAAATCNTCATTTGTGACTCCACCAGAGAAAGCATCTGTGTATGTGTTGACTTCCGTTCTTTCTGTATTATTCATTAATGTCATCTTTGAATAGGTTATGGCAATTGCAAGTGTCTTGAAATCTAATGGTACTATCTGCGGACCTTTCGATTTCCCCTGTCTAACATGTAGTTTTTGTTTGGTCGTTTCATGCTGCCCTTTGATTTCTTCTTTACGTTATTTTCAAAAAATTGTTGTGTCTTTCATAATTCTGAAACGGCAGTAAAATAGAAAAGTTCTTATTATAGTAAGATTAAATCAAGAATCAACTCTGAGTCTTGTATATATCTTTTTTTAATTTTTATTACATATGAAGAAGTGCGGGAATTAATTTATGCTTTTACGAATAACATAATTATAATTGGTGAGACAAGTGCTTANAGATTAAATCAAGAATCAACTCTGAGTCATGTATATATCTTTTTTTAATTTTTATTACATATGAAGAAGTGCAGTGCATTAATTTATGCTTTTACGAATAACATAATTATAATTGATGAGACAAGTGCTTGAACGGTTAAGAAGTTCGAATAGTAAATAAAATACTTAGTAGATAGCGAGATAGAATTTGCAGAATAAATACTTTCTCCAAGTTTTGCAGGTGCAATTTTAAGATAAAGTGAGATGATAAATTTCAGGATATTAGATCTATTGTATAAAATAATGTAAATTTAAATATGAATGTGACTTTAATAGGTAAGGCTGAGTAGTTAGAAAAAAGAAGTTTTTAGGAGNTGAGATGATAAATTTCAGGATATTAGATCTATTGTATAAAATAATGTAAATTTAAATGTGAATGTGACTTTAATAGGTAAGGCTGAGTAGTTAGAAAAACGAAGTTTTTAGGAGTATTATGATCACAAGATATCACAATGATTTGATAGTAGATTCAGTAAAGTTTTAATTAAGATGATGATTTTTTATCGATCCAAACATTGAAGGTGAAGAAGTCATTGATAGCTAAATTGAACGTGTTGAAATTGAGTGTTTAGTGTGTGTGTGTGCGCGCGCATGTGTGNATATATATATATATATATATATATATATATATATATATATATATATATATATATATATATATATATATATATATATATATAGATTTGATATTTTTATCCTCTTTTGTTTATAGATATAGGTACATATATGCTTTTATTAGTATGACAATTAGTCAGGGACATATTCCTTTTAAATTGTCTCTCCCTTGTAACATTGCATAGAGAAAATTTGATTCCTTCGCTTGCTTGTCCTCTGCTCATTTCATCTCTTGAAGGTTTTTTAAAATGATCAGCACGATTGTCAGAATAATTAATTTTGATGAACATCAGCAGAGGAGTAAAATTCAAGATGTATTTGGATTTCATTGCATTTGTATCAATATCTATGTTCGCCGGACATGAATCAGAATTGTGATACTATCATAGTTTTATCCATGAAAGTTGAAATGGATTTTGTATCGATATCAGCCTCCTTATGGAGTATTCTGATTTAAATTTCATTCTTGGCTGTTTCAACATCAGAAAAAGGTATTTCACGCATGAGCTGTCCTGGTGGAGATTTTTGTGGTTTTACATATTCAGTTTATGTAAAGTTAAATTTGGAATAAAAGAAATACCCAGTAAGCAAAAGAACCAATTTAAATGAGTCAAATGAAGAACTAATGTAGGCTTTTATCAAACTAAATTCCGCATAATGCAAGTTCTAAACTAGCAATAAAAAATTTAATGCTGCTTTCCATTTCATTGATAAAAGATTCATATCTTTAAAAAAAATTTTAACAGCATTTTCTTGTTGATGTCAATAATAACTCAAATATTATATATTAAATATTAACATATTTGAAAATGAACCTTAGCTCTGCATTAAGGACATAAAATCCAGAAATAAACAAAAAAATAAAAAAGTTTTGAAAAAAAAACCAAAACAAGCATTTAAGTGATAGATTCAGGACATATTAATTATTTTTTTTATTAATACCATGTTATTTTGTTTGATTAACTCATCAATGTAATAATACATTTTCCATTTTCTTTTTTGATTATGTATTTGAAGATGAACTTTAATTAGCACTTTGCATATATTATCACATTATTGGTTTTTTCTTAGTTTGCTTTACATGTGGGATATTTTTTTTGTGCATCTCCACCGCGTTCACATCTTGATTGGTTTTTTCTTTGTTTGCTTTGTCGACTACATATCAATTATGGGGAGCACACTTCACGGATATCCTCTTAAATCTCATTGTTTGTACATCTCCACTTCACTCACATCGCGATAGCTGTTATATCAACTGCATCCCAATATCCTATATGTTAATATCATTAACAACTTTTCTTCTGGTGTATGTCCCGATGAATGGTCTAGTTAAACTAAGAATTTGATTTTTTTGCTGCAATTGTTTTATTGATCGTCACTGACACGCNTATATATATATATATATATATATATATATATATATATATATATATGACAAAGATTGGTCAAAGGCTATTATACGAGCCTCCTGACCAACCTGATGTATGTAAGAATTTCATCCCGCACATAGGAGCGGGATCGAACCTGTGACCCCAGTGGTCTTACAAACTCTGTCAACTAAAGAGTGACGGTAAGCGGAACACGTATATATAAAAATTATGAACACGTTATTGCTAAGAGATGTNTATATATATATATATATATATATATATGACAAAGATTGATCAAAGGCTATCATACGAGCCTCCCGACCAACCCGATGTATGTAAGAATTCCATCCCGCACATAAGCGGGATTGAACCTGTGACCCCAGTGGTCTTACAAACTCTGTCAACTAAAGAGTGACGGTAGGAGCAACACGTGTATATAAAAATTATGAACACGTTATTGCTAAGAGATGTAAATGTGATGTTTTCATTTTATCAGTCATTTATTGAGACACTTGGACATGAAATCCTTGAGATAATGGCTATTTTTTTTGGAAGATCTGTTGGCAGTTCCCTATTTATGAGAAAGCTTATCTAGTGTAACTTTAAAATTTTTATTGGAATAGAAACTACACAATCATCAAACTTCTTTGTTTATTTCTGNTTCCCTATTTATGAGAAAGCTTATCTAGTGTAACTTTAAAATTTTTATTGGAATAGAAACTACACAATCATCTAACTTCTTTTTTTTCCTTTTTACTTCAGGGGTTCGAAGATATTTTCCTCTTTTGTAAATTTCTTGAAGAGCAAGGACCCCAATGATGGATCAGAGCAGGCATTGCTGAATGAGTTACAGGCTCTAGATGATTTTCTTAAAACTAATGTATTGATATGTCAATTTCTTAACGTGTTTTTGTATTATTTAGCTCTTTGATTCATTAAACACTTTTAACTTTTCTTTTTTTCTTAATTCTGTTTTCTTGCTTTGTGTTCATTATTTACCACTTTCAAGAAGTTTGTGGATTATTGATCGTTTTTGTTTTTTTTTTGGGTGTTTTGTGCACTGTCCACATAGTGCTTTCTTTATTAGCAAACTTTCATTATAATTTGTAGAGGATTCACTTTCATTTTGTGCTGGCTTCTGTTCCTCGTTGGGATTTATTTAATATAATTTGTTAAAGCCTTGTTATTCCCTTGAAAAAGAAGGCTTTGTTTTTTTTGTCATTTATTTATTTTCTTTTTGTGTTTTGTTTTTTTTTCTGGCTGCATTCTCTGATTCNTTATTGATCGTTTTTGTTTTTTTTTTTTTTGTGTTTTGTGCACTGTCCGCATAGTGCTTTCTTTATTTGCAAACTTTCATTATAATTTGCAGAGGATTCACTTTCATTTTGTGCTGGCTGCTGTTCCTCGTTGGGACTTATTTAATATAATTTGTGAAATCCTTGTTATTCCCTTGACAAAGAAGGCTTTGTTTTTTTGTTTTTTTGTTTTTTTTTTTGTGTTTTGTTTTTTTTTTCTGGCTGGATTCTCTGATTAGGGATTTCAATTTTCTATAAAAGTAACTTTTTCATGATTTTATTCTTTTACCTGAAGGTGTTGGTGTCTTCGTATTGTTCAATTCGAACAGTAATGTTTTTAATTATAGATTATAGGTCAAAATCTGCTCAGTCAGCAAAGCACTTTGAACTTGTTTAATACATTTTTTTTTATTCTCTTTTTTATCAGGGACCATATATAAACGGAGAAAACATTTCTGCTGTGGATTTCAGTCTAGCANGTAATGTTTTTAATTATAGATTATAGGTCAAAATCTGCTCAGTCAGCAAAGCACTTTGAACTTGTTTAATACCTTTTTTTTTATTCTCTTTTATATCAGGGACCATATATAAATGGAGAAAACATTTCTGCTGCGGATTTCAGTCTAGCTCCAAAGTTATTCCATCTTGTTGTTGCCCTTGGTCACTTCAAAGGCTGGAGCATTCCAGAGAACTTGACCTATGTTCATTCATACACGAAGGTATCTACCTTAGTTGAAACTAGTTCTGTTTTTGCCCACTGCTGCTACTCAGTGTATCTTTTGTCTAGCTCTAAATATTTCCCACTTCTTACGAATCATTATGTTGGCATATGTTTTTTTGACAAATCATTATGTAGGCATATGATTTTTTTGAAAAACTTTTAATTTCTGACCATGAAATGGGTGAGCTTAGCTTTTACAGTAAACTAAACGCTCTTATTCATGTAGAGATTTATTATTTGAGACAACATTGTATTTCTTTTCTCAGTATAAAGCTCACATTTGATGGTGAATTTGTTGGCTTGCTCTTTACCTTTTGTGAGCTCTTCAAAAAAGCTGTCAAGTGATCTGCTGAGTAAACTTGAGATCTCTTTCAAGGAGATCCACGGATACAAATAATATTAAATTTACTTTCACTATAATTTTTTCTTAAAATCTTGGGTTCAAATTTGCTATTGGCCAATCACCATAGTCAATTATCTCACACAATTGAATAACTTTTTTGATGAAAGAGGCCCATTGGCTCTTTATTCTAAAGGTATTCACTCAAGGATGCTACTTATTCATATACTATGTTTGTATGGATGAATGGATTTAAAGAACGTAAATTTTTGCAAAAAAACGTTGTGTTTTTATTGTATTGGGATTTGTCATTAGGGTTTAAATTCAGATTCAAGAGCCTTGGCTTTGGATTTAGCTTCAAGTTAATGAACTTTTAGCTCAAAGATATAATCACTTTCCAATGTCATATGTTACGTTATTGTTTGGTCTAGGACGAATCAAATCTTTTGGAACTCTAGCAATAAAGATAAGTAGGTAAGTACATTCACGATGTCTAAATATTACAACCAAAGTTTTACCTGGATAGAGCATAACTTTAGAAGTCCAAATTTGGTTTCAGCTTCATATAACGCATACTCTGTATGTTACCTAGGTGAACTTATTCGAATATGAATCAGACACTGAAAAGTCTATTTATTTTTCGAGATTTAGTTATCCACATCAATGGAATAATTGATCAGCCACAATTCANTATATATATATATATATATATATATATATATATATATATATATATATATATATATATATATATGACAAAGATTGATCAAAGGCTATTATACGAGCCTCCCGACCAACCTGATGTATGTAAGAATTCCATCCCGCACATAAGCGGGATTGAACCTGTGACCCTAGTGGTTTTACAAACTCTGTCAACTAAAGAGTGACGGTAGGCGGAACACGTATATATAAAAATTATGAACACGTGATTGTTAAGAGATGTAAATGTGATGTTTATTTTATCAGTCATTTATTGAGACACTTGGACATGAAATCCTTGAGATAATGGCTTTTTTTTGGGAAGATCTGTTGGCAGTTCCCTATTTATGAGAAAGCTTATCTAGTGTAACTTTAAAATTTTTATTGCAATAGAAACTACACAATCATCTAACTTCTTTTTTTTTCTTTTTTACTTCAGGGGTTCGAAGATATTTTCCTCTTTTGTAAATTTCTTGAAGAGCAAGGACCCCAATGATGGATCAGAGCAGGCATTGCTGAATGAGTTACAGGCTCTAGATGATTTTCTTAAAACTAATGTATTGATATGTCAATTTCTTAACGTGTTTTTGTATTATTTAGCTCTTTGATTCATTAAACACTTTTAACTTTTCTTTTTTTTCTTACTTCTGTTTTCTTGCTTTCTATTCATTTTTTACCACTTTCTCATGGTTCATTTTCTGCAAGAAGTTTGTGGATTATTGATCGTTTTTGTTTTTTTTTTTGTTTTTTGTTTTTTTTTTTTGTGTTTTGTGCACTGTCCGCATGGTGCTTTCTTTATTCGCAAACTTTCCTTATAATTTGCAGAGGATTCACTTTCATTTTGTGCTGGCTGCTGTTCCTCGTTGGGATTTATTTAATATAATTTGTGAAATCCTTGTTATTCCCTTGACAAAGAAGGCTTTTTTTTTGTTTTTTATTTTATATTTTTTTTGTGTTTTGTTTTTTTTTTCTGGCTGGATTCTCTGATTAGGGATTTCAATTTTCTATAAAAGTAACTTTTTCATGATTTTTTTCTTTTACCTGAAGGTGTTGGTGTCTTCGTATTGTTCAATTTGAACAGTAATGTTTTTAATTATAGATTATAGCTCAAAATCTGCTCAGTCAGCAAAGCACTTTGAACTTGTTTAATACTTTTTTTTATTCTCTTTTTTATCAGGGACCATCTATAAATGGAGAAAACATTTCTGCTGCGGATTTCAGTCTAGCTCCAAAGTTATTCCATCTTGTTGTTGCCCTTGGTCACTTCAAAGGCTGGAGCATTCCAGAGAACTTGACCTATGTTCATTCATACACGAAGGTATCTACCTTAGTTGAAACTGGTTCTGTTTTTTCCCACTGCTGCTACTCAGTGTATCTTTTGTCTAGCTCTAAATATTTTCCACTTCTTACGAATCATTATGTTGGCATATGTTTTTTTTGACAAATCATTATGTAGCATATGATTTTTTTGAAAAACTTTTAATTTCTGACCATGAAATGGGTGAGCTTAGCTTTTGCAGTAGACTAAACGCTCTTATTCATGTAGAGATTTATTATTTGAGACAACATTGTATTTCTTTTCTCAGTATAAAGCTCACATTTGATGGTGAATTTGTTGGCTTGCTCTTTACCTTTTGTGAGCTCTTCAAAAAAGCTGTCAAGTGATCTGCTGAGTAAACTTGAGATCTCTTTCAAGGAGATCCATGGATACAAATAATATTAAATTTACTTTCAGTATCATTTTTTCTTAAAATCTTGGGTTCAAAATTTGCTATTGGCCAATCACCATAGTTAATTATCTTACACACTTGAATAACTTTTTTTATGAAAGAGGTCCATTGGCTCTTTATTCTAAAGGTATTCACTCAAGGATGCCNATAAAGCTCACATTTGATGGTGAATTTGTTGGCTTGCTCTTTACCTTTTGTGAGCTCTTCAAAAAAGCTGTCTAGTGATCTGCTGTGTAAACTTGAGATCTCTTTCAAGGAGATCCACGGATACAAATAATATTAAATTTACTTTCAGTATCATTTTTTCTTAAAATCTTGGGTTCAAAATTTGCTATTGGCCAATCACCATAGTTAATTATCTTACACAATTGAATAACTTTTTTTATGAAAGAGGTCCATTGGCTCTTTATTCTAAAGGTATTCACTCAGGGATGCTACTTATTCATATACTATGTTTGTATGGGTGAATGGATTTAAAGAACATAAATTTTTGCAAAAAAACCTTGTGTTTTTATTGTATTGGGATTTGTCATTAGGGTTTAAATTCAGATTCAAGAGCCTTGGCTTTGGATTTAGCTTCAAGTTGATGAACTTTTAGCTCAAAGATATAATCACTTTCCAATGTCATATGCTAAGTTATTGTTTGGTCTAAGGACGAATCAAATCTTTTGGAACTCTAGCAATAAAGAGAACTAGGTAAGTACATTCACGATGTCTAAATATTACAACCAAAGTTTTACCTGGATAGAGCATAACTTTAGAAGTCCAAATTTGGTGTCAGCTTCATATAACACATACTCTGTATGTTACCTCGGCCAACTTATTCGAATATGAATCAGACACTGAAAAGTCTATTTATTTTTCGAGATTTAGTTATCTACATCAATGGAATAATTGAACACCCACAATTGGAAAACAACTTACAGCGATTCGTGTTTGGACTTACACCAACACATTTTCAATATTGGTTATTTTCAAACCATTCTTTTTCAAAACAACTTAGCTATATTTTCATCCAGTTCGTAGATTCTTGTATAACTCAATCAGATACTTCTAAACCTCCATTAAAAGAAAATAGCTGATGAACTGAGAGAAAGATGATGTCAGCATGATGTTTGTATGGCATTTGAAGATGATTTGGAGTCTCATAATGATAAATAATCTGCAATATGTGAACAAGAGGTGGAATTAGAAAACTGTTGGATTTTGTGCAAATAGGCGAATCAGTAAACGAATTTGACGAGCGGATTTTTATCGATAAATCTTGACCTCTACAATTTTGAAGATATTTGAGATTCTGAAGGCATGGACATAATTCGCCACCCAGCCTTATGTGTTGGCTTGAAGGCAGATGAGAAGATTTAAACATCACTTAGGATAAGATAGTGGGTCATAGTAAAAATAAATGCATGAAATGATCTCAAATGGCGAAGCTTGATCTTGACTGAAGATGAAGGAAATATTGTTGTGATGGAGGGAGAGGGTTTCTTGGATATTCAAGATAATGTTATGAGGTTGAAACTGCAACTAACTAACTATTGGTGATGAACTAGTGTACTTGATGATGCCATGAACAGTGAAGGAAACAAAACACAATTTTTGTGATCGATAAAATTCTATACTAGTTATGATAAATTTTCTCCTTCAAAAGGAGCCAAAAAATATGGAGTAGGATAGACCTTGAGTCCACAATGATTTACAAAATATTGATATCATTGAGGCGACAATGGGTTTTNAGGAAACTAAAAGACCTGAAGAACATGTTTCTAAGGATCTGGAAAAATTAATATCTCCAACTAAAATTAATTAAAAAGACCACCACCTCCATTTCCTCAAAGACTTAGATAACATGAGTTGGATAAAAATTTTTCAAAGTTCATGGACGTACTTAAGAAGTTAACGATAAATATTCCTTTCACTCAAGCTTTGAAATAAATGCCAAGTTATGTAAAATTTATGAAAGAGATATTAAACAAGAAAAGGAAATTTGGGGATTACGAGACAGTTACACTAAGTGAGGAGTGCAGCGCTATACTTTAGAAAAAATTTTCTCGGAAACTTAAAGATCAATGTGTCTTTACAATTCCTTGTGTAATTGGAAAAAGATTATGTGGAAAATCTCTATGTGATTTAGGATTGAGCATTAATGTGATGCCTCTATCTATATTTAAAAGGTTAGGTTTAGCCGATACNCACTGAATCTTGGCTACTCATCCGACATGACAATGTGCTGAGGTTAAGGATTGTGATCACAAATTTGAGCAAAGTTGAGTAGATTGCATACTGTGATGCCGAATGGAGAATAGGATGGTAGGCACAACATGGCTAGGGCGTGAAAGCTAAAGTTGAAAGGGTTGTGGAATCGAAAAATTATGATTAGGTAAGGTTATGGATGAAGTACAAACTTGCAAATGATGCTAAGTGCTTGGATGCAAATTCTTAAATGGAGGTGCGATCATAAAAGCACCATTGATGAGAATTTGATTCATTAAGAGCTTTTTGAGCTGTTCAATTCTCCAAAGGAATAGAGAAGAAAGAACTAGATTGAGAAAGGTGAACTCATTATTCTTCATCTCTCCTAATCTCCGTAAATGGGGTATTTAAGCTAATTAAAAATCCTATTTATTCACTTTTAATCACTAACCTATTTACAATTAGATTCACATCATATCATAATGACCCATGGTTCTTTATGTTGTGGAAATATTTTTTGTCATTCCTTGGGTTGAGATTGTTTCTAAAGCTACCAAATAAATTGAGAACTAGTGTTTATTCCTAAGGGCATTTTTCTTGGTTGAATAGCTGGAGCTCATATTACCTTTGGACTCTTGCTTAGAGTAGCAACATCCATAAATGCCTTGATAGATTTAGTTGTGTTACAGGTCTTTAAAATATGCCATTGGTTATCAATGTGCCCTTAAATGCCTAAAAGGGCATTGGTATGGTGGAACATTTCTTGAAGCATCAATTTATAGGTGGCATATTTTTTGAGATAAGCACAACAATTAGTTTATGAGATTTTATTAGTCCATGAAGCTAGTTAGGGAATAAGACCCTAATTTAGGAGCGCCTTTAAAAATTTCCATCTTTTGTTGATTTTTTTCTATTATGTACGACTTTCCTTATATTTAAGAAAAAAATAGAAACTTTAAACTAACATTTGGAAATTAAATTTTTAGGACATGTTCCCAATTAGGGGAAAAAGTCTTTATTTTCAACATGTTAAAATTTATTTAGAAATTTCTATGTTTTTTGCCATTTTTAACGTGATTAAATGTTTTTTCTGCTTAGACTCCTAAGGATATTTTTGAATTTCTCTTTTTTGTCTGTTTTTTTTTTTTAATTATAGAGATTTCCGTCAATAAAATATGGGAACCTTACTTTTTGTGATGCATGATATGATAATTTTGGATGATATTTGGCACAATTTTGTGCGAGAGCTTCATCTTGCTTACAGTCAATTCTGTGGCGATAGTGCGGTTTTATATTTGGCATATCGCTAATAAGTGGATGCACAAATGGGCCACAAATAAGTAATTTTGACTTGCTCAATAACAACTTTCTTAGCTAATAGTGTATTTAAGCATGGTGCAATATGAAATCATAAGCCCCACCATTAAGGATTACTTTTGAATGGGTTGATTGGGTTGACCGAATTGATATCATGTTTAAATGTTGGTTGGGTGAGGTTGTTGGCTTGCCTTTAGCACCAATCTCTCTTAAATATGTAGCATAATGCGGCTATTTCTTTCGATGGTGCCCAATTGCCTTCAGTAAACTGAATTTAAGCTAGTTATGAGGCTTATAAATTGAAACCCTTGCCATGATTGCGTATGTAAGGGGGAAGTAATTTGTTAATGATTGTTCCCTACTTCCCATTGGATGTTGGCATATGCCATTTTTATGACGAGCAACTCTTTCTTATCATTGCAATTTTCTCTAGTTTGGTTGAGAATATTGGAGTGACTAATGAAGAAGGTAAGAGTTATAATAGATTTTGTTTTAGCTTATTATTTTTTTATTACTAATACTTTGTTTTAGAAAAGATATCAGCATATTATTATTTATAATAACCTATCTAAAATGACACAAATTGATTATTCGTTTATGAGAAAAATGGATTGTCAAAATTGTAAAAATTATAAGGTCATTCTAAGTGAAATTTTACGTACCCAACATCAATTATTGGTTCTGAATTTTAAAATGAAGGGTTAAGTAATGAAAAATACAATAAAATATTGTCATAAAATTAGATTTGAGCACTTAAAAGTTCTAATAAAATAATTTTTATGAGTAAATTTCAAGAACATAAATTTAGGATGTTCATGAAAAAATTGACACTATGGGATAAAATAAAAAGTAATATTAAGTAAGCTTTAAAAGATATGCTTGAAAAATCAAAAGGAAAATCACTTATGAATAAAAGTAGTTGACGTTTGAATGATAATATGCAAGAAATGGTAAAAAATAAAAAAAAAAAGATGTATAAGTTTGGAGAATTGAAAAAAATATAAGGTGATTCGTATGGAATTTAAGAGAATAATTTGTTATATTANTTTAGGATGTTTATGAAAAAATTAAAACTATGGGATAAAATAAAGAGTACTATTAAGCAAGCTTTAAAAGATATGCTTGAAAAATCAAAAGGAAAACCACTTTTGAATAAAAGTAGTTGACGTTGGAATGATAATATGCAAGAAATGGTAAAAAAAAAAAAGATGTTATATTAAAAATTTTGTTTTTAATGATTTTTATAATAAATTAAATATTGGATATTAAAGATAGTAAAAAATATATGTATAAACTAGTTAAATAAAGAGATAAAAAATTAAATATTTAATCTAAGTAAAGCATATTAATGATGAAATTAAAAAAAATATTTTTTTTAGATGNTGATTTTTATAATAAATTAAATATTGGATATTAAAGATGGTAAAAAATATATGTATAAACTAGTTAAATAAAAAGATAAAAATTTAAATATTTAATCTAAGTAAAGCATATTAATGATGAAATTAAAAAAATATTTTTTTTAGATGAAAAAATATTCAATATAGATGGGTGGGGTATTTTGATGAAATTTTCAATGAAGCTTGTGGAACTTTAGTGTTCTTAATATCATAAATAATAACCAATTTTTTATTTCTACCACCACCTTAGTAAAATGGAAGTTAAAGAGGTTTTAAAGAAACATGTGTGGAAAAACCATAGGACTTAAAGATATTTCAATAGAAGTGTGAAAATATTNTAGTGTTCTTAATATCATAAATAATAACCAATTTTTTATTTCTACCACCACCTTAGTAAAATGGAAGTTAAAAAGGTTTTAAAGGAACATGTGTGGAAAAACCATAGGACCTAAAGATATTTCAATAGAAGTGTGAAATTATTTAGAAGATTTAGGAATTTCCTGGGTTACTAAACTTTTTAATATTATTTTAAAAACTAAAAGATGTTTGATGAGCGGNAAGATTTAGGAATTTCTTGGGTTACTAAACTTTTTAATATTATTTTAAAAACTAAAAGATGTCTGATGAGCGGATTAAGAATCATGATAATTTAACTTTAAGGGGAATTAAGTTAATGTTTCAATTATTAAAGTTGTGGGAGAGAGTAATTAAATATAGGATACAATGTGATACAAAAATTTTTCAAAATCAATTTGGATTATGTTGAGCAAATCATTTTGGGAAGCTATACGGAGAAGTATAGAGAGAGTAAGGAGGATTTACATATGATTTTTATTGATTTAGAAAAAACTTATGACAATATTCAAGAGATGCNGATAATTTAACTTATAGAGGAATTAAGTTAATGTTTCATTTATTAAAGTTGTGGGAGAGAGTAATTAAATATAGGATACAATGTGATACAAAAAATTTTCAAAATCAATTTGGATTCATGTCGAGCAAATCTATTTTGGAAGCTATATGGAGTAGTATAGAGAGAGTAAGGAGGATTTACATATGATTTTTCTTGATTTAGAAAAAAACTTATGACAAGATTTCAAGAGATGTTCTTTGGAGAGTTCTAGAAAAAAAGGTGTTGATATTACTAATATTCAAGTCAGTAAAGATGCTTACTATAGTTGTTACTTGTGTACGAACACAAGGAGGATTGATCAAATATTTTCTTGTTTTAGTGGGATTACAACAGAGATTGGTTTTATTAAAACCTCGTATTTTTTGCTTTTGTTATGGATGCACTTATCGAATGTTTATGGGAGGATATATGTTAGTGTATGATTTTCGCTGATGTTATCCTTCTTGTGGATAAGATTAGAGNGGAGAGTTCTAGAAAAAAAGGTGTTGATATTACTAATATTCAAGTCAGTAAAGATGCTTACTATAGTTGTTAGTTGTGTACGAACACAAGGAGGATTGATCAAATATATTCTTGTTTTAGTGGGATTACAACAGAGATTGATTTTATTAAAGCCTCGTATTTTTTGCTTTTGTTATGGATGTTCTTATCAGATATTTATGGGAGGATATATGTTAGTGTGTGATTTTCACTGATGTTTTCCTTCTTGTGGATAAGATTAGAGATAGTTCATGAAAAAATTGAAATATGGAGGTTAACTTTTGAGTCTAAAGGCTTTACTTTGAGTAGATCTAAATCTGAATACATGGAATATAATTTTAGTAGTAGTACATTTGGTAGTAGGGCTATAAATTTGGGTGATCAAGTCATTAGAAGAAGTCAACGTTTTAGATATATCAGATCTATTGTTTAAAGTAATGGTGATATGGATGGGGATGTTATTAGTAGAAATCAAGTTGGATGGTTGAAGTGAAGGAATGCTTCAGACCTATTGCGTGATGGAAAAGTACCACTTAAACTTAAAGGAAAATTTTGTAAGATGGTGGTGAGACCTGTAATGCTTTATGACACAGAATGTTAGCCTACAAAAAAGAAGCATAAAATTAAGTTAAGTGTTTTTGAGATGAGACTGCTCAGGCGGATGAGTGGCTTTAGAGAAAATGTGAAACAAATATATATGTGAAAGTGTTGAAGTAGCTCTAGTGGTAGACAATATTAGAGAGAGCCGCCTTAGATGCTTTGGTCACATTAAATGCCAACCATCTTATGACCCAATTAGGAGAGTAGGTGTTTTAGAATTTATATATTTAAGAAAGGTAGAGCTTAGGGCTTGTGTGGGTTCTTTTTTATGTTTGAAAGATTTATTTGAGAGCTTTGATAGCTTCAAAGTAGTTATTATTAACACATGAATTTTACAATTCTTAATGACCTTTTATAATTCAGTGAGCTTAATAGAGCTGTTCCTAATGAATTTAAGGTTGGCATGGGCGCTTGTTTATGTGTAAAATATTATATAAAAGCCCATAACAAAGTGCATACCTTCGACAGCTTTGGCTACCAACAATTGGCTTCTAAGTTATGTGCTTTCACTCGATTCCTATTTTGACATAAATACTTATATGTGTATGGTTAGTTTAGCTAAGTGAGATAGTGATTTAAACTAAGCAGAACCGTGCCAATAAATTTTTTTTTTGAAAGTGTTGCCAATTTTTTTATTGATGTTTTCATGTTCCCTAGGGAGGTAAGACTGAGCCCTTAGCCTTCTAATGAGTTTTGATAAGCTTGATATGAAACCTATATCCGTTGCTATAGAAAAGTTACATAAATTTAGAGTAGTTCAGTTCAAGAAAATGCATCGACTTTTAAGAAAAATAAGAGAGAATTATGAAATAGGATATTATTTCAGTAGATTGGAGATGTTGAGTTTTTAGTGGGCTATTTTGAGAGCATCGTGAAGGGAAGAAAGAAGGATGAAATATGGTAGTGAGAAGCTACATTTAAGATGAAAATATGAAGCTACATTCATGATGAAAATATGAAGCTATTATATCCGATGGGAAGAAGAAAAGAGATAATATCCAAAAGATTCAAGTCTAATTTGAATGTAAAACATTTAGTTAAAGGCTTTTATGGGTTTCAAATGAGCTATTTTTAAGCATGATTTTTACAAATCTTAATGGTCTTTTATAAATTAGTGTGAGCTTAAGATTTGGCGTTGGCTTGTTTATGTTTAAATGATTATCTAAAAGTCCATAACAAAGTACATACCTTAGGCAACATTGGCTACTAATAATTGGTCTTTGTTTTCTTTATTTTGAGGCTTGTAATATGTTTTATTTTTCTTTTATAGTTGCTTTTGTGATTTGTTTTCCAGAATAACAGGGTTGTGGCTGGACTTATAGCCGGGCATGGGCTTTTTTAATTAATCTTTTTTTTTTTTGTTTAAGCTTGTGTTACACTAAGCAACCTTTCTTGTTTATTGTGGCGACTTATCTAATACAATCATGTTTTTTTATTCTCTTTTTTGTAAGTTTGAGTGAATTTTGTGAGTATAAAATGAGGTTCAAGGCATGCAAAAATATGATTATTGAATTTTGGAATACTTATAGCTTGGCATGGGCTTTTTTAATTTATCTTTTTTCTGTTTAATCTTGTGTTACACTAAGTAACCTTTCTTTTTTTATTGTGGTGACTTATCTAATACAATCATATTTTGTTTGTTATATTTTTTTGTAAATTTGAGTGAATTTTGTGAGTATAAAATGAGGTGCAAGGCATGCAAAAATATGATTATTGAATTTTGGAATACTTATCATTTGAAATTGTATTTTCTTAGCTCTCACATTAAGTGTTATAACAAAAATTTTTTGGTAGAGGCTATCTTCTTGTGCAATAGTAAGGTATGAGTTGGTGATATATTTTTTTTAATATTCTCTAAGGGTGCATTTGGGGCGGTTGTGCGGTAGCAGTGTGATGGCGTCGTAGTGCCACACCGCACTTTTTCTTTTTTGGCAAAATTGTGTTTTGCTTACGTTATCAAAAAATTGTGTTTTCCCGCCATACCTCACTACCCGCGGTGGCTACTAGAATATTGTGGTTTAACTTATTGTTAGAAACTCATCTTTTCATAATTTTTTGTCCTAATGCCTATTATAATCAAGTTAAAAGTCCATAACATCTAAGCATGAAAAGTTTTCACCTATAAGCAATGAAGTCCAATCAATTCTATTCGTACTGGTGAACCATTATAGCGATCTTCTTTTTCTGGTGCTCATAAATCTCGATGGTTGTTTATAACTGGTGAAGGAAAAAATCTCAACACAAAAGGATGAAGAAATGCAAGAATATCTATGAAAAAGCTGGAAGCACTTTTATTCTATAGAAATATTTTGTTACCATACATTTATACATTTAAGGGCAATTTTGTTAAAAAAATTAGAGATTCATTTGCCCAAATAATTTTTTAGTAATACTAGTCAAGATTGTTCATTAAGAAGGATAAAACCTAATTTCTCCTTCATAGGCACATATCCATTAAATAACTAAGTTTATGCATGCATTGAGTGCACTGAATTTAAAGTTTTTGGTAAAAATTTAAAAATATGTTTATTTGCTATTATGTAAATTGAAAATTTTATTTAGTGGTCTTTTTTAATCGTTTTATGAAACCATCCTATGAAAAATCAACAATTAATTGCATAAATAACTATCCATTGTGACCTGCCCTTGGGCCATTGTTGGTCAGCAACCACCCGGCCACTAGCATCGATGTTCAGCAGCAAGTAGTCTGGTTCGACCAACCCTTCTGAGTCTCCAAGGGATGAAC
>JXCR01012364.1:39142-52164 GCA_002079205.1 Phalaenopsis hybrid cultivar | reverse complement strand
TACATATCTCGACTATCAAAGAGCTTACACTACAAAATCAAATTATCCATCTTAATTTGAATATTTTTTTAGTTTCATTCAAATTTTCAATATAAAAATTCAATGAGATGTCCTTTACTCGACTCTATTATTGACTCTATATGAACCACTAGAAAATTTCTACTCTTTATTAAAATGAGACAATTTAAGTGCATGTGCATTGGTCAGTCTTTTTTAATTTTGGTAAAAGCACAAATTTTATGCATTTAAATCTTCTTTTTATTCTATAGTTTATAGTTAGAACCATAATATACTGTCTCCTTTGATGAATCGTCTCTATAAAATAGCAAATCATGAAGACTTCATATATATTGGCCATCATAATCGCTTTGGCTTTATTAGAATTAGCATATAAGCCATCTTAGAAACATCAAAACTTAGGAAGATGCACCATTTGATCATTTAATGTCATCTTATAAATTAGAATATCATTGAAATATATAACAAGAAACTTTTCAATGAAAGATCAAAAGATATGTTTCATTATACTCACAGAATTACCATAAGCATTATTTAATCTAGAAGACTTTTTTCAAAACATACCTATAATCTAATTTTTAAAGTAGTTTTTACTCGCTCCATTCTTCATTCTAATATGTTGGTATCAATTTCTCACAATTTTAAATATTTTCACTACATTCATCATATCCAAGACGTCTTCCCAATATATAAAATATATGTATTTGATAGTGATTTTATTGATAGCCCTGCCACCACCGCACATTCTCTATTTAATATAATTCTTAAACACTAGTAAATTAGATACAACATAATGGAGTCATACTTTTTCTATTAAATCTTTTCTTAAGTAACTAATCTACCCGTATTTTTCAACTTAATATGTTCTAATGGATTTATCTTTCATATAATAAATACGTTCTAATGGATTCGTCTTTCATATAATAAATTAAGTAATGATGCTCCAAAATTTGAGTGGATTACATGTTGTGCATCCCTCAATGGTGGCATTTCCTTAGAAATTTTATCAGGACAAACATCTTTAAAATTATCCAATACGTGTTTGCATCATTTGACTAATCATAACTTTGAGCTTTAGATTATTCAGTTCCTTGTTCAGCTCCATATCAAAGAGTTGATCAAACCTAGCTCCCTACTCTCTTTCTCAATGTTTGTTTACTCAAAATGTTCAAAGGATTTTTTCACTTCGTTGGAAGCACTATATTCATCTGTGTATTCAAAATTTTCCTTAGGCCTCGTAGATTCAAAACTACTCATTTCCCATTTATTTTAAAATCATGGTTTTTATTTTTCTAAAAGAGTAATATCATTATTACGACACAAGATCCACCCAAAATAACATATGTAATGGCCATTGATAGCATATCAAATCAGATTCTCTAAGTATCAGCAGCCAATTGAATTAGCACTAGAGTGCTTCAAGACATAGATATAGTAGTTTTAATGTACCCAAGTATTTTATAAAGTTACAGATGTAGTTTAGGTTACAAATTCATGCATTGTACATCAGACTTGGACTCAATATTAATATTAATTTAACTTATTGGCTTACAAAGTTTCATCCCATGCTTGAAATAGGTTTGAAAAGAAATAGGTTTCTTCCGGTTATATTCACCATTAAGGTAACTATGATGCGAAACGTGACAATCAAAGATTTATTTGATAAATTATCCTTAGAATCATCGACTTATTCATCAAATTCATGAACGTCATCATAAACATTCATTTTATTTTATTCTTTCTTCATATTTTTCTTCAAGTTTCTATTAGAACATACATTACTATAATGACCAATTTGAGGACACTTAAAACTTGCATTTGTAGAAATTTTAGACCCAAATACAATTAATTTTCTAGTAGTATCCTTACCGACTTTAGTGCAACTGCCCTTAAATGGGGTGAAAAAACCTATTTTTCTTCATATTTTTCTTCAGGTGCAAAAACCTAATTTGATTACTTTGATCAAATGATGCGCTCCTTAAATATGTAATAAACTGTTTAGTTGCGTTCCATTTTAGCATTCATTCAAAGTCTAATACAAATTGAAAAACGTGCAAGTGATAGAATGTGGTGAAGTGTCTTCTCTCTCTTGATTTTAGAAACCTTTTTCTCTTATAATACAAGTTCTTCTAATTTATTCATGTGTTCAATGACAATTTTAGTGTTTTATTTTGAGAGCATTTAAACTATTAAGTAATATAATGCAATATGACAGGAAAATAATTTTCTAAAAGTATTTTTTTTTTCTTATTCAACCCAAGTCGTTGCAAGTCTTCTTCTCAATNATGTATATATATATGTATGTATGTATATATATATATATGTATGTATATATATATATATATGTATGTATATATGTATATATATAAGTGGCAACCTTGCACTGCCCTTCACGGGTTGGAGCAAAGCCCAGATCTATGGTGGCCTTTGAATGGCTTAAGTAGGTGGTTTTATACAGGCAGGCTGGCAGCCCTTCCAACGGCACTAGTTTGGCCTCTGAAGTACCTTCCTGGCTTGTTGTGCTACAAGGTGGCAGAATTAGGTTATGCCTAGGGTAGGGTGGGTAGTTCCCTACTTTGTAGTTTGAGATTTCTCTATAAATTTTAGAAAATTTAATATTCTTGAAATATAATTTATAGGTAATATTGTCATTTTGTCCACTCTGAATAGATTTTTTTCCCCTCAGTAACATAAAAAATTTCAACTTTCGGTAATTTTGAAGATTGAATGGTTCCACCCCCGGTGCACTGCTTGATCGTCTGTTTCTGTTAATGACCCAAAGTATTGCTTCAGCGAGAACCTTGTTTTATTCAAACTTCTAATTATAGCCTGCGATTGATCTCTATTTCTGCGCAAAAAATGCTGGCCAATATTTATTTTTGGTCTTCTTCTTGCCATTCAGTCGACAGTTTATTTATTGCAAATTCTCTGTTTGCCTGCACAGTTACTTTTCAACCGAGACTCTTTTGTGAAGACCAAACCAGCTTCAAACGACTACGTGATTGCGGGATGGGCTCCAAAAGTGAATTCTTAGTTATATGTAAGTTGCCCAAAGAGCTAATGTTGATCTTGTGGGCCCTGCTTGTTTTACGAACAATAATTCTGGATGTGTTTGGTGTAGAGTATTAATATAAGCTTTCTTTGATACTATAATTTGTATTGAATGTCATCGACTTTAGTTATTTTGATAGTTGGTTTTAAGTCTTTCAATGTGACGGTTCTGGTTATTACATAGGAAACATTAAGCAAACTTTTTTGGATAAAGTTTTTATAGAAGAGTGAAAGCCATTTTTTGGCATCATTTGCTTTTGTTTTCTTATCCTGGAAACTGAGCAGCAGTTTAGATGATCTTTATCATGATGAATGTCGTTCACTTTCATGGTTGAAGGGAGATGATAAAGTCTTCCCAGGAAAGAAACACTACAATCACTATTAATTTATGAAAAATATCATTTTATTTGATTTATAGCTTTTTGCTATACAAGTTTATTTGAGGCTGCTGCAATTATATTAGATTTTTTTTTTTGTTTTTGAAAGCTGTGTAGTTAATATGTTTTTTCTTCAAAGTTTGACACTAGTTATGATAAAATGTTTCTTATTATAAAATTATTTAGAAGGCAGTAAGAAGGTTATATCCGAATAAAATGGTTATAGTTATGTTGGGCTGTGGGGGCATTAACCTCCCAAATAAGTAAAAGTGGGAGAGAGTTTAATAATTTTATGCGATTGTATGTTACACTTTTGATCTTGTCTCAACTGATAGTGTTGTTATATAAGATCTTTAGAACTGAGTAAGGTGATTGCCATCATTCTTTTGAAGTCTTTCATTTCCCATTCAATTTTTCAAACCTCGAAATTCTATTTGACAGGCTTGAAAGCGTCAAAATTCTTAAGATGGATTACATTTTAGTAGTTGCCCCGAGTTTTACTTCCTATTTTTCTCTTCTGTTGCTGCAGTTTGATATTGTTAAAATCAGAGAATTGTTTACAGTCCCTGTTAAATGTTATTTGAATTAATGGAGGAAACTAAATACTAATCAAATAAAATGACAGACTGATATACATTTTGTGCGCCGCACGTCACATCATCTTCTTCAACCAAAGTTTTAGTTTGACAGAGAATGAGTACCATCAAAGCAATGACATGAATTGAAGGATAATTATTTGCTATTGCAAATTTATATCTGATATTATGCTGTGGTGGGTTCCATTTGTTTCAGATGTGACTATAATACCATTAAATGATTTAATATTGGTTGAGAGATTTGGGATTACATGAGTTAGGAAAATACGAGTGAAATTTTTGAGAAAATAAAAATGATTTGCCGTGTTATTGTTTACTATTTTTTGTTGTTTTTTGTTTGAATATTGAACATGGAAATATAAATTTGGTATTTGATTCCAAAATTTTTTTTAACAAATTTCATCTATCTACTAAACTTGTTGATACAATGATTGCTTAGTATTTTAAAAATTTTATCTTGGAAATGTGAAATGGGAAAATGACCCTACACATTGTGCTTTGAATTGGGCTGAAGCCAGGCCTGTATTTTAAAAGTAATCATGGTGTTGAATACCTATGATCTCGTATGATCTGTGAGCACATATGATCCGGGAGAGACCTTGTGAAAAAAGTGGAGCGAAGCTAAGAGATGTTAGAGAGAGAGAGAGAGAGAGAGAGAGAGAGATCTTCTCCCCTTTGATTCTTATTTAGACACCATAAAGATTATGTACCCGCATAGGGTCTAAAGAATAAATAAACTATTAAATCATAGGCTTCACTGTATGGGTCATGGATAGACTTGTCGTTGACAATATCTCTATCATGCATATCCAACGATCAATAATTGTATATGCACTTGATGGTAAAATGAAGTTTTTTTTTCTTTTGCCTCGGAAAATTGTTTATCAGGCTTGGTGCAACAGCCATGTGCTTGGTAGGAGGACTCAATTAATATAGGCGAGCTTGGAAGAAGATCTAGGGGAATGTGAGCAAGCTCTTCTGGAGGAACTCGCTTGAAGATTTTAGAGAACCCAGTCGAATGAACTCAATGTTAACAAGCCTTGAAGGTATTCATGGGTTCTTCTAGGTAGCAAGAAGCTCTGTAACTTGTCATTTTCAAAGGTACGACTAATAAATATTATTGGCATGGTCAGAATCAAATCATTAAGTGCTTGATCGATGAGTTTGATCCATTGGGCTCATAAAGCTCATTTAGTATTTGGTCTTTTATGCTGCTCAAGGAAACTCATTTTTTAGGTACATTTAGTTCTCCAATTCTCTTAGCTCTTTGACAGGATACTGCGATAAGAATGAAAGAATAAGCTACCTCTATGCATGGCTAGAGGGATGGGAAAATTGCAACAAGCACCCTATCCTATAGGGTTTATCTGGAGATATGTTTGTTCATATTCAATTGAAATGATGCTTCCCATCACCAATAAGCTTCTAGGTGATTTCCTGGAGAATATCGTTAAGAGTTTACAAATAAACTTTGACTTTCCTTCCTCTAACGCTCAGAAGCTATACCTGCAGTGATTAGTCGTGAGTACTCTCAAGTAATTATGAACTGATTATCATTCAAGTGCTTTTATTTGTTAGGTGATGGAAGTGACTCATTCGATTGTTATGACCCAAACTGGATACATAGGATTTCAACTTGTCTTAGTTACCTTAGTTGAGAGCACATGCTGTTATGGAGTGCGACTCATTTGGCATGACCGAATCATTCTGTACAAGTGATGCAATAATTATGGCCAGCATAATTGAGAGGCAAAGCCATAAAATACTAGTAAACAAGCAAAAGTTAGATTCCGGAATAAATGGGGCATTTACATACATACCAACCGATTTTTATGTATTTACATACCTAAGATTTAAACTTTATCTTTTATATTTATATCACCCAATTTTTTTAATAACATATCAAAATATCACTATTTTAATTTTAAAAAGTGAAATAAATACTTTCAAAGTTTAATTGTTAGATGCGTAAATACATTAGGAATTGAGTGGTGTGTATGTAAATATTTGGTTGTTTTCTCACTATCCATTTAATTTGAAGAATATTAATTTATAGAATTTTATTAACGTCAATATTTTGGTTAAAATATCCCACGTTTTGCTTTTTTCATGCAGAATATAATCAAGGCATTGCATTTTTTTTTTAATAGAGGACATCAGTAATTTTTTCTGCGCCAAATGGATAAACTATTGAATACATTTTCAATATTTTGTCATGCAACATGGAGTAAGAACATTATCATATTGAACCAATTAGAAGATCCTAAAATCATTATGTTATAAATTGATCATCAAATTTTAGGTGTGATGCGACATTAAAAAATTTTATTATTTGACATGAATCTCAATATATATTTTTAATAAGAAACATTTCATATTCAAATTAAAAGTCGTTCAGGGCACCAACTTCAATAAGGTTGTAGTCAAACTGGCTGTCTCAACAAGATGAACCCGATAATAGCAAAATTGGTTTGTTTCGAGTACGATCAAGTTTAGATCAAACTATTAAAGCATATTTGAAGGCTTCAAATCATTAATTAATTGGGCAAATAAACTCTAAATTTGATATATTTATAAACAAATATAACATCTTGATGGGAAAAATATAACGAGCCCAAGATCTATCAATTCAGGGATAGTTAAGGCCCTCAAATCATTAAAAAATCCCTTATGATCAAAGGGATCAATATGAGTGTTTATGAGAGTTATTCGCCAATTGACTAAAATACTCCCTCAGATGCTATAAATAGACTCATTCTCTTCACTTGAAAGCCAAAAAAAAAAAAAAGAGTCAAATTTCATTGTTGTTTTAGACTAAAGACTTGACGATAACATTTGGCCTCCGTAGCTGGAGTCTATCGTCGACCATCATCCGCATGTTTTCATCATCCATTGTCAGCTGCCCCTGCTTGCCTCCATCAATGAACTCTGCTCGCTGACGAAATATCCTAAATATGTTGTAACAAATAAAGTCCTATTAAAGATAAAATGATAACTCTCAATGACAATTGCTTATGACCGTCGTACTAGAATACAATGATTATTCCTAACACCTTTTCCATCTTTTTACATTATATAATAGCAAGTGATGTCTTTTTTGTAAAATGGTAAACTCAGAAAAAGGGCTATAGCTGCCAATCAGTGTAGCAATACCTACAAACCATGTGGCTAGTTACTACTACAACTTCCCACTACAGCCCTAGGTTGATTGATGCTTTTGTGCCTACCAACTACAACCTATGTGGCCAGTTACTTTGACAAATTCCCACTATAGCCTCTGAGACTGACCAACGCTCTTCCTGCTACCAATTATTATTTGCGGTCAATTACTATGTTAACTTCCCACCATGACCTCTGTGATTGTCTGACGCTCCTGCAGCTACCAATTACAACCTATATGATCAATTACTATTGCAACTTTCCACTATAGCCTCTATGACCTATTGATGTTCTTATAACTACCAATTACGACTTATATGGCTAGTTATTATTACAAGTTTCCATTATGGCCTCTATGGGTGACTGACGCTCTTGCAACTACCAACTACAACTTATGTGACTAGTTACTACAATCGCTTCCCTTTACAACCTTTGTGGCCTACCAACGTCATGCAACTACCAACTATAACCTATGTGACCAATTACTATGACAGCTTCCCACTACAGCCTTTGTGTCCTACTGAGACTTTTGCAGCTACCAACCGTGGTATATATGGTTAGTTTCTATTGTAGATTTCCACTATAACTTTTGTGGCCAACTGACGCTCTTGCAGCTATCAACTATGGCCTATGTATTTAGTTACTACTGTAACTTCCCATTACGACCTCTATGGCTGAATTACTCACTTGCAGTCACCAACTATGACCTATGTGACCAGTTGCTACTACATATTCCCAATACAATCTCAATTTCTACTATGGCTTAACACCACAACCTTTATGACCATCTAACACTCTTACAACTACCAACTACAACCTATGTGGTCAATTACTACCATATCTTCCCAATAAGATCTTGTGCGACCAATTGCTGCTTTTGAAGCCACAAACTATGACATATATGGTCAGTTACTACTGTATTTTCTTATTATGACCTTTGTGACCAACTAATGTTCTCATAAATACCAACTATGTCCTATGTGGCCAATTATTATGATAGTTTCCTACGACAACCGCTATGTTTAATCGACACTCTTGCAGCTACGAACTATAACTTATATGACCAATTATTATGGAAGCTTCTCACTACGACCTATGTGGTCGACTGACACTCCTGCAATTACCAATTATAGCCTGTGTAGCGGTCAAATGACACTCTAATAACTACCAACTTGTGTCAATGTGGTCAGTTACTATGACAAATTCCTACTAGGGCCTTTGTGGTTGATTGGCACTCTTACAACGACCGATTATGGCTTATGTGGGTAGTTACTACGACAACTTTCCACTACAGCCTCTATAACCAACTGATGCCCTTGTCGTAGTTAATTTTGGCCTATGTTGCCAATTTATACTCCAAACTTTCACTACGACCTCTGTGGCAAACTAATGCTCTTGGAACTACTATGGTCTATGTGGCTAACTAACGCTCTTATAGCTACTAACTATGACCTATGTAGCCAGTTACTGCTACAACTTTCCAATACAACTTTTGTGACCGACTCCTTTCCATCTATCAACTACGGCCTAGGTGACAAGTTATTACTGCAACTTCCAAACTCTATGGACAAATGAAAATATTAAAGCCACTAATTACACCCATTGTGGCAAACTACTAAAGTTGTTATTTCCAACTATGATCTTTATGACCAACTATTCCTATTACAGTTGAAAATTACATATATTGTAGCTCAATTATGATTATTGTTGTTGAAATACAATTATACGTCTATGAGTATCAATTCAACAATTATATCTTTTCTAATTCATGAGAATTATGGACGTATATACTTACAATCACATGGTGGGTTACATTCACCAGGCTAGACACTGTAGTTTTTTCTCTTTCTAAGATCTTTTCATGTAAAAAATTTGTCTCCTCATGCTATATTTTATTATATATGTGTTGTGAATCTTCATTCAATACTAAGATATTAAATTATCACTCTACATCCTTGAATCTTCCAGTACACAATAGTTTGACACCATTTGTGGGAAACGAAGTCCTGTTTATAGAAGTCAACACTTCTTTACTGGCTAAAAAGTACACTACACAAACTTCTCGTTCTAACACTTTCCATTCCATGACACAATCTCGATGTCTGGGACACCAAGCATGCTCTTTATTTTCTAGTTATATACATTGCCCAACCGACGAAGGAATAAAAGAAGTCTCAACATGAGACTATGAATTTTACGTAAGGCTTAACAACAACTAGTTGTGCATGCTAAAGTAGCACGACCATCTCAAAATCCATCGATTAGAGGACACAGTTGGCACTCCCTCCACACTGAAGCTTCTCCCTAGGAAGCTAACCTTTTGGACACTACTATCTCTACATATCCATCCCATGTAGTCAAACATAGCAGCAAAACTTCAACATGTGTGAAGAACTTAGCTCAACCTCATATAATTTGTGATGAATTATGACATCTAATACAAGAAGAGTTCCCTTTAAGGGATAGAAGTTATTTTCTGCTCGGTGTAATTCTCAATTCTTGTTTGTTGGCTATCCTTAAACATCATATTCCAACAAGGTTTAAGTTTCTAAGTATTGATTATTATGATGGAACCTTATGAATATATCGATCATAATAGAAATATCATACAATGAGCTTTTGAAGTGCTCCTTTGATAAATTTTCTCTACTACTCTTAAGGGGCAAACACATGCTTAGTTCTATTCACTCCAAGTGGAAACTATTCATGTATTTGGCGAGCTTGCTAAATTGTTTATTGAGTAATTCATTGTAAATTGAAGGATTGGCAAACAATTCACTCACCATTCTTGAATTTATCAAAGTGAGGTAGAGTCAATAAAAGATTATTTCTAATGTATTTTTTGATATAAGGGACAACCTTCATTATAGTCTTGAAAGGTTTTTCACATTAACATCATGAACACGATTGTAGTTGGGAAGTCATCTCATATTGCATTCATACCTCATGTCTATGAGGAACAATTCTAGGCTTGGGGGAAAACTTCACAAAATTCTCAAAATTTCGTTCACATCAACGTCCTTAGAACGACTATAGTGTGATAATCTTCTTGCATTTCATCAAGTCTATGAATATCAATTCTAGGTTGGGGATAATTTTTATCACAACTTTAAGATGACACTTATGTCAATTTCTTAACATAATAATAAGATCAACCATTGATCGTTGATGTCCATCTAGAGTGCACTCCCTCAATGCCATCACATTATACTTAAGTTTCTCCTCAACCAGATCAAGAAGCTAACATCCTCAATATTGAAACACGGAATGCTTTGTACAAAATGACTAGGCTCATGTAGACAAAACCCATACTAAGGGCAAAAAATTCACAAATAAAAACCAATTTGCGGTTGTTAACCCTCACAACTAAATATCCTTTTTTATTTTGACTACAACCATATTTCTCAAAAAAAGTATTGTCTATCTCGACCTATACCCCAAACACGAGAAACAAAGAGTATCTCTGACACCTCATTATGGGCTTAATCAGTCCCAAAGGACCAAATTCGACCTCTTTTAAAATAGGTTACGATGTCGAGTAGACCCTCTGACTAAACAACCTATGATAAGTTAAAAAATCCTTAGTTAATTTTCTTTGACGTCTTCAATAATAAGTTAAAAAGTTCTTAGTTAATTTTCTTGACGTCTTCCATAACAAGCTACGTTCGTTGAGCAATTCCGATGCTTTGACTAAGCAGCCTCAGATAAGTAAAAAATTATTGGTGGATTTCGTTTGACCTCTTCTAATAGGATTATAAATCTGTTGATTGAACCGACTGAAAGTATTTCCAAAATTGGAATGTCCCACAAAACCAGCTCTACAAGACTAACTTCATAAATACAATTATTGAATCAATTATCTTACTAGACATTGGAGGGATTCCACCCACCTTATCTCTAGTATTCATAATGCAGTTGAAATTTCCCTCTACAATTTAAGGTTTAGAGATAGAAATAGCCAAAGAAGAGAGGACTTCCCACAACTTCGCTTCTCATAGCATAATTATCATCATAAACAAATGTAATAAGAAAATTCAAAGAAGAAGATAAGAAATGAAGCCACGAATGTATTGAGACTGAATGTCCATAACATAAAAACCAACTACAGTAAGGTTTCATTTATGTTCATTTTTGGGAAAAATGTAAATTATGAATAAATTATTCATTAGTAAAAAATAAAATAGCCGCTAGCTAACAGAGAGAATGAGCAAAAAAATCATTTGTTAAGTTTTTTGATATAAAATATTATAAAAATTAGGGGTGTAAACGAGCCGAACACGAGCGAGCTCAGATTCTGCTCGTTTCTATTTCGAGCTCAAAAGGTGTGTTCGTGTTGGGCTCGTTTGCCTAACGAGTCGAACACGAGCCTTTCACGAACAAAAAGTCATTTTGACAACCCTAACCACGTTGTCATCAGATTTTAAAGACTGGAGCAAAATTTAAAACATCATTTGAATCTAATTTAATAATCTTTATTCTATTTTCTTCATTAATACTTTTAATTGATTATAAATCTTTGTGGTCTTGTAGTCAATTAAATTTTTTCAAAAGACTACTCATCAAAAATATATATATATATAATTGATTAGTAATATTTCGAGCCAAAACGGGTTGAACACGAACGAACAAATATTGTTCGTGATATTCGTACACGGCTTGTTAACTTAGCAAACGAGTCGAATAAGAGCTGTTCGCGATCCATTTTGACAGCCCTAATAAAAATATTTAATAGTTAAATAGTAGAAATATTATTACAATATTATATTATGTTATTTAAATCATCATAAAATAAATGTAATATTTATTATGCGACTAGTTTCAATCCAAAAAATGGTTTAAAATGTGCACCCTCTCCTCCGTCACTACTGCCATTTTTCTCTTGTTTTCTTCCTAGAACGCTGATTCCTTGCCCTCCTTCGCTGCATTGTTCCGTGTTTCTCCCCACCGTCTCTGCTAAAGCGAGGGTTTTGGCTTCGATCGTCTTCGCCCCATAGGTCAGCCCTTTCACTCCTCTCACAATCGCTTATCTATTGTGTTGCGCTATTAACTAGTCATTTGCTGGATCTGTACGTTTTCCTGTTCTTCTTCGGGATTGATACAGATCCAGCATTTCATTGATGCATACAATGAGTCCGATTTTTTTTATTATCTATTTATTTTTTTTAAACGTAGCAATCGGGAAATTTGCTGTCTCAGATGCTGATTCAGTTTGATTAATTAAAAGGAAGCTTTGATTTAATATGCTGTTGATGTCTTAAATCTGTTGGTTTCGGCTTGATGCATGTATGGTTTATGAGAACATTTTGTGAACAGATAAAACCCAGTGCATCGGGATATAAGGATCCTATGATAGTGGAGGATCTATTAATTTGAATTTCTGCAACGCTTATATTCTTACGGGAGGAATAAAGGACCTCTAAATTCCTAGGGATTGATGGCTTTGATTGATCTGAGAGCGTCGGATGCCCTGTTTTTTCTCTTAAATGAGAGATGAGATGTTGATGAATATCCGGTCAATTTATCAGCAGTTTAATATCAGTAGCATGAATGTTTTGTTAGAGTTGGAATTTAACGGATTCTGTTCCGTTTTCTTTTTATTTTACAACTATTGATGGCCAGATTTAGGTTCTTAAAGTTCCTTCTTCGTCCATGTTGTGCCCGCTCCACTTTATCCATGCATTTTTAGTAAAGGTTGGATCTTTTAACTTTTGACCAATAACTTGAAACATTATCGAAGATATTGTTAGTGGTGGAAGAATTCTTTATTGTATCTTTAATTTATGAGTAATATAGAGCATCAACAACTAATTGATTTGATAAC
>JXCR01012364.1:0-38884 GCA_002079205.1 Phalaenopsis hybrid cultivar | reverse complement strand
TATATATATATATATATATATATATTGCCACATGGTCATGGTATGCCTATGTGCAAACATGCTGACTACTTTACCTGTTTTTTAACAAGTTGAAGTGCATCAATGCATGGTTGGGTTCTTGTTCTTCATATTTTGACCCTGAAGATCAGTGGCATCATTCATTGGGATATGTGGACTATGATGTGATATGCATCCAAGCATCTTGAAAATATACTTTTATCTCATTTTGGAGTTGTTTGTTTGCTTGCATTTGCGGTGTACTGCAAATATAATTAGGGGTTTTTGTAAATTGTAACATTTGTTTGGATGAAAAAGAATGCAATGTAAAATTTTGGTGAATTCCAAACTCATCAATTTGAATTTGGTAGATTTCCACAATCTCCACAGCCTGCAGGTCACTGCCATCGGCCGCCACCTCTTCCCTCCACCCCCACCTCTCGTTTTCTCCACTACTCTTAAAGGTCAACCACCTGTACAACCTTTTTCAAGCCTTGAAAGCAATCTTTTTTTATCAGTCTCATTAGCGCACATGTAAAGATACCTCGATATTCAATTTGGTGAATACAGCTGTAGACTTCAATTTTCCAAAAAATCATCGATAAGTGGCACTGGATAACTGTTCTTTATAGCTATTTTCTAAGTTTGTAATTGCTGACATAGTATTCATGTGCCATCTCTCTTTGGAATCATCAAAAGGGAGATCCATAAGGCGATTTGCGAGGCTGAATATTATATTCTCCATTATTTCTGCAATCTATTTTTAAATCTCCTATTCTCAATAATCTGGCTTCATTACATTGAAAATTTTGATGGTACCATGTATGAAATCGTTTGGATGTTATGGTTGCTTTGGAGACAACCCTTATATCTCTTGGATGAACAGTGCATATTTGTATACTATTTGGTATTGTTGTAGATCTCTAGCTTTGCTCAATACAGAAAAAAAAAACCTCCTTTCTTCATTCACAACAAACTAGATAAGCGTAAGTAAAAAAGTTTTATATAGCATTTTTGAGTGTGCCTTTTTGTTTTATCATTTTGGCATTTTTAGCTAGTGTGCTATAATTTTTTTTTGGCCAGTACTTCCCATCTTTCATCTTGTAATGTTGGTAGGGACGACATTAAAACACTGCATTTCTATCATATAATTACGGAAGCTTCTGACTGTTTTGCTTTCATGACACCCTCAAAAAATAGTCATGTTTAATTATATAGTTTTTGTTGGGTAGAGATAAATCATTATTTAAGTCTCGATAAATTCCATCAAAATTCTGTTATGAAAAATACTTATCTTTTATTTGGTCAGACAAACAAAGATTTTATTGAAAGTATCAGCAATTTTAGTATCAAATCCAACATAGTGCTTGGGGACAAAAAAATATTATTGTAGAAACATAATCCATTCAGATATATTCAGCATGTTTATATCATAACTTATTTTGAGAATTCAAATATTCAAACACTGATGATGAAGGTATGACTTTAGGTTCTCATGCTACATACATATCTCGACTATCAAAGAGCTTACACTACAAAATAAAATTCTCCATCTTAATTTGAATATTTTTTTAGTTTCATTCAAATTTTCAATATAAAAATGCAATGAGATGTCCTTTACTCGACTCTATCATTGACTCTATATGAACCGCAAGAAACATTATACTCTTTATTAAAATGAGACAATTTAAGTGCATGTGCATTGGTCAGTCTTTTTTTATTTTGGTAAAAGCACAAATTTTTATTCATTTAAATCTTCTTTTTATTCTATAGTTTATAGTTAGAACCATAATATACTGTCTCCTTTGATGAATCGTCTCTATAAAATAGCAAATCATGAAGACTTCATATATCATATATATTGGCCATCATAATCGCTTTGACTTTATTAGAATTAGCATATTTGTTAGATAACTGTTTTTATTTTCTTATTAAATTGATGTCAATTTGTTAGATATTAACTCTAAATTTATTAAATTATACGTTTCTTTAAACCTTAAATAATATTTATTAATATGATAATCATATGAGAATTTTTTTAACACTTACTCCTTTATCTTGTTCATAAACTTGCGTAGGTACTCATTCAATTAATTTAAGCGAGCAAATTGCAGCCCAAGTTTAATCATAAACAATTCTAAGCATGCTAAGTACAAGCATATGTATTAAAGCATAGCTCAAACCTGAGTTGAACATAAACAACTTGTGGTATTATTAAGTCAAGTATGATAAATGATGTGCTCTACTCAATTCAGATCAATTATAGCCCACATATTAGCTGTCATCAATGAATTGTTCTCAAAACGTAAATAATAAGTAAAATGAAATAACTACTAAAAGATATAAATTATTGAAAATTGTACCTAAATGACATAAAAATTAATGCCTGATGTGATTGTCCATTGAGGATAAACATGATTTTCATCAATTTAATTAAGATTTACCTTAAAAATTTTTGTAATTTTTCCTTCAGGTATTACTATTCTATCAAACTCCAATTTCACTCCATTTCTTTTTATATCCTGTATCTTTAAGCCCATTCAATTCATATTTAACTTTCTTTTGCTTCTCTTTGTTTACTTTTCCCCTTGTGATATTCTGTTTCTCCTACGATTAGGCCCTTATCAACAGACTAGCTTGTGATATTACTCTTTTCAAATTTCTCATCTGCTTCATCTCCATCCCTTTCTTCTCCTCTGTAGTGATAAGAGCCTTAGGAGAGATTTGAGGCCCTCATCGCAGTGTTGCAAACATTAAAGGTGACCTAGTCTTGCTTTTCAGTTAATTTTTTGTTCAGATTCTCTTATATACATAATGCTAAAATGAACATACAACGNACAGACTAGCTTGTGATATTACTCTTTTCAAATTTCTCATCTGCTTCATCTCCATCCCTTTCTTCTCCTCTGGAGTGATAAGAGCCTTAGGAGAAAGATTTGAGGCCCTCATCGCAGTGTTGCAAACATTAAAGGTGACTTAGTCTTATTTTTCAGTTAATTTTTTGTTCAGATTCTCTTATATACATAATGCTAAAATGAACATACAACAAAGTTCTCAAGTTTTTGCGCTTACCAAACATTACTTTTATAAGACGCTACAAGCTATAGCAGTCATTAACATACATTGTCAGAGTGAATACAAAGGTAATTGAATTTTTTGGATTTAGTTACTCAATATTTATTTATCTTTAGTGAATTGATATAATAATTATGAGTTAATATAGCAATAAATAAGTACTTAATAATATCAAATTATAAAAATAGTGAATAGTTAATTATTTATAAATTTATTTAAATGGTAATAAATTAATTAGGCTTATTAATTATAACTAAAATGATTATTTGAAATTAATTAGTTCTTATATATTTGTTGATGATGATTAGAAATTTATTTAGCTCATAATTATTGATTGGTGGTTATTAATAATTAAAGTATATTAATAGAGCTTTGATAAATTAATNCTCAACTGTCATCAATTTTTATATTTAAATATTAAGGCTCTAACCTTAGTGAGCCTACCAATGATTTGAGTCAAACCAAGTTGGAAAATGTTCGAGCCAAGCTTTTATGAAAATGTTTAATTTCAATTCATTTAAATTTATGTCTGGTTTGAGTTTGATTCATTTTATGATCAACAAGTTGTGCAATTGCAGTTTGTTTGGAAATTCAATTGAGTTTTCTTGGGCTGAATGCTAGATAATTTCATGAACATAAAAAAATAGTAATAATAATTTAATAAGCTTTATCGTTTAGGAAGTTCATAAAATATTTTCATAGGACTATTTCAAGCACAAATAAGTTCTTATAAAGTCAGGCTTCTTGTAGCTCGTCAAATGCGCATTTTATTAATAGCTCTAAACGTGGAAAAAATATTATATCAGGACTCTGCATGTAGAGCTACGTGCGGAGTTCAATGAAATTATGTCGTGGAGGTGATCGACCCAGTAACATAAAGGAATTTTTTTCTTGTGTTATTCCGTATTATTCAGGTGTTATAGTATATTATTTAGGTGTTATTTTGTTATGAGAATATTCTCGGTGTTATAATAACACTAACACATCAATAATACTTGAATAACACAATAACACACGAATAACATGAGGGGAATATTCCTTGTGTTACAGGGCCGATCACCTCCACAGCGTAATTTCCTTAGACTCCGCACATAACTCTACGTGCGGAGTCCTGATGTAATATTTTTTCCTAAACGTGAAACCGCCAACTTCTTCTTTCGTTGCTTAATGGCTTTATTTGACTAGCACATAAAACAGAGATATATATATTAAAAATGTGGTAATTGAGAATACCGCTACTATATGTGCTATGAGTCTCCATAGGGATCGAATCCAGTGAGAGCATCCAACCTTACTAAATAAACGAATATAGTATTCTAATCATAGACAAACTTAGATCATCATGATGTTAATCTAACCTCATTCATTTAATGATGCTGATTCATTTCATCCTGGTTTTTTAAAATCATTTTAAATTTACTTTCATTTATTAAAGTATTCCAAGAAATAAAATGAAAGTGGAGTACTTCATAAAATTTAAAGCAAATTTAAATACCAACAACTTAATAGTTGAGAGTATAATTTTCCTCTGAGATTCTATGTTCAAATAGTGCCTATTGCACTTAGGGCTCATCTTCCTCAAAACACAAAAAACAAAAAAATCTAAGTACTATATATATAATGTGTGTCATCATTATTATGTTCACTATGGCTCGCCTCAATGGACTTCCTTTGCCAACAGCAACTTTTTTTTAAATTTGTTAGTCAACCAAAATTATTGANCCAACAACTTAATAGTTGAGAGTATAATTTTCCTCTGAGATTCTATGTTCAAATAGTGCCTATTGCACTTAGAGCTCATCTTCCTCAAAACACAAAGGACAAAAAAATCTAAGTACTATATATATAATGTGTGTCATCATTATTATGTTCACTAAGGCTCTCCTCAATGGACTTCCTTTGCCAACTGCAACTTTTTTTTAAATTTGTTAGTCAACCAATCAAAATTATTGGNTCCTCTGGAGTGATAAGAGCCTTAGGAGAAAGATTTGAGGCCCTCATCGCAGTGTTGCAAACATTAAAGGTGCCTAGTCTTGCTTTTTAGTTAATTTTTTGTTCAGATTCTCTTATATACATGATGCTAAAATGAACATACAACGAAGTTCTCAAGTTTTTGAGCTTACCAAACATTACTTTTATAAGACGCTACAAGCTATAGCAGTCATTAACATACATTGTCAGAGTGAATACAAAGATAATTGAATTTTTTGGATTTAGTTACTCAATCTTTATTTATCTTTAGTGAATTGATATTATAATTATGAGTTAATATAGCAATAAAACAAGTACTTAATAATATCAAATTATAACAATAGTGAATAGTTAATTATTTATAAATTTATTTAAATGCTAATAAATTAATTAGGCTTANAGTTACTCAATATTTATTTATCTTTAGTGAATTGATATAATAATTATGAGTTAATATAGCAATAAATAAGTATTTAATAATATCAAATTATAAAAATAGTGAATAGTTAATTATTTATAAATTAATTAGGCTTGTTAATTATAACTAAAATGATTATTTGAAATTAATTAGTGCTTATATATTTGTTGATGATGATTAGAAATTTATTTAGCTCATAATTATTGATTGGTGGTTATCAATAATTGAAGTATATTAATAGAGCTTTGATAAATTAAGNTTTAGCTCATAATTATTGATTGGTGGTTATTAATAATTAAAGTATATTAATAGAGCTTTGATAAATTAATTGAGATTATTCATAAGGTGATGATTACTTTTACTACATCCTCGCATACTATTAAGTGTCTAATCAAATCTCATATTCATTTAAATCTTAACTGTGACAATAATTTCCAAAGATTTTAATAGGATTTTTGCCTATTTACAACTATCAAACCAAACGGCTTTTAAGATTTTCTAGATCCTTCTTGTAGCCAAACAGTCCCTAAGCGGCTGGAAGCTTTGTACGCCAATTTTTTCCAATTTTAAAATAGAACTACCAACTTAAATGCATGGAGAAATTTTCTAATTTCTTTTAATTTTAAAGTCAATCAGTCCTATTATATTTTTTGTTTTATGCAATTTTGCAATCTTGTTTGAATTAATGATGGCTTGTTGCTTGTTTTTCGATCATATTGTAGAGCGCTATCTTTTCATGTCATTTAGGGGTGTCAATTCAGGTAACTGTGTTGAGTTTGAGTCTTANATGGCTTGTTGCTTGTTTTTCTATCATATTGTAGAGCTCTATCTTTTCATGTCATTTAGGGGTGTCAATTCATGTAACTGTGCTGAGTTTGAGTCTTATCTGGATNTCTTATCTGGATTTGTATGACCCGACCCAACCCATTTATTAAACAGGTTTTAAGTCTAGCTCAAATCTGACCCTTCTTCATCCTGACTAATTTGATCCTATCCACATAACCCGATTAATATAAGGCATAATAGCCATTCAGGTCAGTTTTGAGTCAATCTCAAGTTAACAGGTCAACTCAAACCAGACCAAAAAGTTAAATGGGTGNCCTATCCACATAACCCGATTAATATAAGGCGTAATAGTCATTCAGGTCAATTTTGAGTCAATCTCAAGTTAGCAGGTCAACTCAACCAGACCAAAAATTAAATGGGTCAGGATTCTAAACCCAAATCCAACCACAATTAACCAGACCGACCTGAATTTGGATTTTTCTATTTGGTTTTGGGTTGGGTTATCATATTGGGTCAATTTTTAACACTCCTAATATCGTTGACACTATGATTTACTCAAAGATTTGTTCAACTTTATTCTTCAAATAATGATGACATGCTGCTTAACTGCAACTGGCAAGTCTGCTCTATTTCTTGTCCAAAGCTTAAAATTCTTTTCTTCATGATTTTTTTTTGTTCTGAATTGCGAGAAGACCTTACTCCAAATAATAATAATAATAAAAGTTACAAGCGAAACCTGAAAACTGATATGAATAATTCATAAGAAATTTCCATCTCTGGGAAATACTTTTATCTCCAATAAATGCAAAAGAAACAAGTGAGGAGCACTCTAATCTTTACTTGCCTTTGCAAGTGAGATATGAGAAACCATTGAGAAATGATCTGGATGCCATTTGGTATCATGCATACATTGCTTATTCTGCCTGAGTGTTCATTTGCATAAGCGTTTCTTGTTCCTCTGCTCTATATTGAAAAACATTTCATAGTCTTGCATTAGGGAGTTAGTCATGTACTTACCTTAAAAAAGGTTGCATCTTCTTGTGCAAAGAATATCTAGTATGTGATGCTATAAATTCACTGCACACTTGTCACCTATCATTAATATAAGTTCCTTTGTTTGTCATTTATGCGTCATCTTATTAATATATCCTTTTCTATGTTTAAATTCTCTATTCTTTTGCTCAATTTGTTTATATTGACAAATAATCTTTTGTTTTTTTGTGTAATGGAAACATTATTAATATAGCCTTTTCTATGTTTAAATTCTCTATTCTTTTGCTCAATTTGTTTATATTGACAAATAATCTTTTGTTTTTTTGTGTAATGGAAACATTGATTTTCTCAATATGAATATTAACCACATGGCAAATTGCCTCTACAACTTTTGCTTTGAAAAATGTGGCAATGTATTTTTTCTGCTTCTGTTGAGTTTGTACCATTCCAGTATCACTGTGGCTTGCATCGTGATATCATGCTATTGGAATTGATTGACTTATGTCTGTGCTTTCAACCTACTAGTTCCTGTTCATGCATGAAAATTAAAATTTAGAAGGATCAAAAAGAGAAAATTAACTTTTCCAATAGCATCAAGTCCTTCGTTTGTGTGGATAAATTGCGTGGAAGTGCTAGCTGTATGCCTTAGTTCTTTCCTATCAAATTTGGAGAACGAAATGCTCCTCATGGTAAATATCATAATTTTTTTGCTGGGAAAAATATTTAAGTTTCCTATGAACACTTTCATTTAAAGTTCAATCGAAAAATGAAAAGAATGATTGATTGTAACAGCATGAAAAAAAAAAAAACACTTTCTGTGCCACTGTTGTAAGTAAGATAATATGATTTACTATGTTGACTCTTCAGNAATGTGGCAATGTATTTTTTCTGCTTCTGTTGAGTTTGTACCATTCCAGTATCACTGTGGCTTGCATCGCGATATCATGCTATTGGAATTGATTGACTTATGTCTGTGCTTTCAACCTACTAATTCCTGTTCATGTATGAAAATTAAAATTTAGAAGGATCAAAAAGAGAAAATTAACTTTTCCAATAGCATCAAGTCCTTCGTTTGTGGATAAATTGCGTGGAAGTGCTTGCTGTATGCCTTAGTTCTTTCCTATCAAATTTGGAGAACGAAATGCTCCTCATTGTAAATATCATAATTTGTTTTGCTGGGAAAAATATTTAAGTTTCCTATGAATACTTTCATTTAAAGTTCAATCGAAAAATGAAAAGAATGATTGATTGTAACAGCATGAAAAAAAAAAAACACTTTCTGTTGCACTGTTGTAAGTAAGATAATATGATTTAGTATGTTGACTCTACAGACTTGAGGAAAAATGGCCGACGGTGAAGATATCCAACCTCTTGTTTGCGACAATGGAACTGGCATGGTTAAGGTTTGTTAACATTTTTTTCATGCCTGGCATAACTCCTGAAAATAACCAAAGTTTAATTTGTTTCAATTCTCCTACTCTTTAGGCTGGTTTTGCTGGTGACGATGCACCCAGGGCGGTTTTCCCTAGCATTGTTGGCCGACCTCGTCACACAGGTGTTATGGTTGGTATGGGCCAGAAGGATGCTTATGTGGGTGACGAAGCCCAGTCGAAAAGAGGTATCCTCACTTTGAAGTATCCAATCGAGCATGGTATTGTCAGCAACTGGGACGACATGGAGAAGATTTGGCATCACACCTTCTACAACGAGCTTCGTGTTGCCCCAGAGGAACACCCGGTGCTGCTTACTGAAGCTCCTCTTAATCCCAAGGCGAACAGGGAAAAGATGACCCAAATCATGTTTGAGACTTTTAATGTGCCTGCTATGTATGTTGCCATCCAGGCCGTGCTTTCCCTTTATGCTAGCGGTCGTACGACAGGTTTGTAATTCTTTGATTTCTTAACGAAGAAGTTAATTTATTTTTGGAGCATTTACATGCATTCCACACATTTATTATATATCTACATATCTAACACTTGAACTTTCATGTATGTATGTGTGTGTGTGTGTGTGTAGCACTCAATTCTTTAACTTCACATATAAATGCCACAAACTTTTCATGCATATGTGAATAGACCAAACTGTTATTCACATATGTAAATATAATTTTTCCTTAAAAAAGGGAGATTTACATACATACCACTCAATTTTTATTCATTTACATATCTAACACACCTAACCTTTAATTTTTACGTACCATCCACCTTACCCATACATGAAAAAGGTGTATTTCACTTTTTAAAAGTTAACATGGTGGTATTTTTGAGGTGATATGAAAGATTTGGATGATATAAATGTAAAATAGAAAGTTTAGGTGTTAGCCATGCAGATATATGGGAATTGTGTGGTATGTATGTAAAGGTTTCCTTTTATGTAATTATCCCCTTCTTTATTCATGTATGTTGGGTGTTTTATCAACAGGCATTGTGCTCGATTCTGGTGATGGCGTTAGTCACACTGTACCAATATATGAAGGATATGCCCTTCCACATGCCATCCTACGTTTGGATCTCGCCGGTCGGGACCTCACCGATGCTCTGATGAAGATCCTCACCGAGAGAGGCTACTCATTCACCACTACCGCCGAACGAGAAATTGTGAGGGATGTGAAGGAGAAGCTCGCTTATGTTGCACTGGATTATGAACAGGAGCTGGAGACTGCGAAGAACAGCTCTTCTGTCGAAAAAACCTATGAGCTTCCTGATGGTCAGGTGATCACCATAGGAGCCGAGCGTTTCAGGTGCCCCGAGGTCCTCTTCCAACCATCCATGATTGGAATGGAGTCTGCTGGCATTCATGAGACGACATATAACTCCATTATGAAGTGTGATGTGGACATCAGGAAGGATTTGTATGGTAATATTGTGCTTAGTGGTGGCTCAACCATGTTTCCAGGGATTGCCGATCGGATGAGCAAGGAAATCACAGCGCTTGCCCCAAGCAGCATGAAGATTAAGGTGGTTGCGCCGCCTGAGAGGAAATATAGTGTTTGGATTGGAGGCTCCATTCTTGCTTCTCTTAGCACCTTCCAACAGGTAACAATTTTTATCATTGATTCCACTAACATGAGTGCAGGCTCTACTTTGGCTTAATTGAAACTGAAAATATTTGAACATGACTTGATGTCAAAATCATTTGATTCTATCTGTTTGAAATTAATTTTGAGTTGATTTTATGTGATCTTTTATCATAACCTGTGTGTTTACAGTTTATCTGCTAAAACATTTGAATTTGCAGATGTGGATTTCGAAGGCTGAGTATGATGAATCTGGTCCTTCAATTGTTCACCGAAAATGCTTCTAGGTTGGCTTGGCAGGCATGTTTTGTTCTTGCAGAGATTGAATGCAATTGGATCTGTTTGGGTCTGTATGAGATAAACTCTGTTCTTTTTTTATGTTGCATCTATCCCCTCCGTTTATCTGCTCTTTTTCATTATGCTCTATCTCTCCTTTTCTGTCTTTTTTTTTTTTTTGGATTGCATTATTTTTCTGTTAATTTGGAATCAAAGTGGTTACTGTGCTTTTAAACAATTATTGGTGTTCTCAACTGTCATCAATTTTTATATTTAAATATTAAGGCTCTAACCTTAGTGAGCCTACCAATGATTTGAGTCGAACCGAGTTGGAGAATGTTCGAGCCAAGTTTTTATGAAAATGTTTAATTTCAATTCATTTAAATTTGTCTGGTTTGAGTTTGATTCATTTTATGATCAACAAGTTCTGCAATTGCAGTTTGTTTGGAAATTCAATTGAATTTTCTCGGGCTGAATACTTGATAATTTCATGATCATAAAAAAATGATAATTTATTAAGCTTTATCGTTTAGGAAGTTCATAAAATATTTTCATAGCACTATTTCAAACACATAAATAAGTTCTTATAAAGTCATGCTTCTTGTAACTTGTCAAATGCGCATTTATTTATAGCTCAAAGCTTGGAGCGTATTTTCTGTGCGGATTCCTGACGTAGCTCTACGTGCCACGGAAGTTATTCCTGAGTTATTTTTAGGTTATTTCTGGGTTATTTTCAGTAATCCCAAAATAACTCAGAAATAACTCAAAAATAAAGACCGCGTGTTATTTATGGGTTATTCTGGGATTATTGAAAATAATTCAGAAATAACCTCAAAATAACTCGGGAATAACCTCCGCGGCACGTAGAGCTGCGTCAGGAGTTCAATAATCCCGGAATAACCTCAAAATAACACAGGAATAACCTCCGCGGCACGTAGATCTACGTTAGGAGTTCGCATAGAAAAATTAGGCCTAAGCGTGAGACCGCGAACTTCTTCTTTCGTTGCTTAATGGCTTTATTTTACTAGCACATAAAACAGAGAGAGAGAGAGAGAGATTAAAAGACTGGTAATTGAGAATACTACTATTATATGTGTGATCTGTCCCCGCAGGGATCGAATTCAGTTAGAGGGGTCATATATATCTATCTGATGATTTGGAGCATCCAACCTTACTAAATAAACCAAAATAGTGTTCTAATCATAGACAAACTTTAATCATCGTGATCTTAATCTAACCTCATTCATTTAATTCATTTGAATGATGCTGATTCATTTCATCGTCATTTTTCAAAAATCATTTTAAATTTACTTTCATTTATTAAAGTAGTCTAAAAAATTAAATGAAAGTGGAGTACTTCATAAAATTTAAAGCAAATTTAAATACCGACGACTTAATAGTTGAGAGTATAATTTTCCTCTTGAGATTCTATGTTCAAATAGTGCCTATTGCANCACGCAAGCTGCGTGCGGTGCCCGATCCGTATGGAATAATTTTTCGTGTGTGTGTGTGTGTGTGTAGCACTCAATTCTTTAACTTCACATAAAAATGCCACAAATACTAATTTCTTAAAAGTGAAATACACCTTTTCATGCATATGTGAATAGACCAAACTGTTATAAAGCTAAATATCAAACTTTATGTGTTAGATATGTAAATATAATTTTTCCTTAAAAAAGGGAGATTTTCATACATACCACTCAATTTTTATTTATTTACATATCTAACACACCTAACCTTTAATTTTTATNTATATATATATATATATATATATATATATATATATATATATATATATATATATATATATATATAATGTGTGTCATAATTATTATGTTCCACCTCAATGGACTTCCTTTGCCAACTGCAACTTTTTTTAAATTTGTTAGTTAACCAAAATTTTTGGTTTTCTTTATGGAGGGGAAGTACCACAAAAGGTAGAAAAATATAAAAAATATAAATTCAATAATTGGCTGCATTTAAATTAGAAGTTCAATAATCAATAAGAATAATGACATGAAATAATGTTCTAGACATACCTCACTAATGAAAGGATGGTGCACTTAAATTTTGTTAGGATGGTAATGCAAATAAGTGTTACTGGTTTTGAACTTTATGGCTCAGATTTGAGACCCCAATTCTTCACATCACCAACAGTCTTGAATAGGTTTTTTGGTAAAAAAAATTGTCCATCATATAGCTATAGGATGGTTGTTTATTAGAGATATTATTAGCTCAAATTGGCATGAATATGATGCTCAAATCTTAGCAATGAATTAGTGCAGTGCGGTTTAAGCTAATTCCTTTAACTTGATGAAGTTAATTTTCATTTTCATTAAGTTTATTAGCTTAAACATCAAATTCTTTTCATAGGGGATTGTACCTCAATATGCCTTAGCCGCTTAACAATAGTTAGCCATGTCCAAAAATACTCCTACCATCGATATCCCCCTTAACCTCACTTACACTTATTTGATAGAAAGGTCATTACCAACCCCAACTCCAACCCGCATAAAAAAGAGATGTTGTTGTACACGTCATCGACAGACGATGTGGCGCCCGGTGATTGGCCGTCCGAACGTCCGTGTAGACGTGCGGACGTCTGGATGAAATATTTTTTCCACGAAAAAAAATAAAAATTATAAGAGATTCGTAGGGATCAAATTAATCACTATTTACTTTTTATTTTTTTCTTATTTTATGAAAACATTTGTTTATTATGAGTTTATACATATCCAAAACATCAAATATTTTTAAATCTTTGATAAAATATTGCATTTATTTATCATTTGCTTTCATTCCCAAATTTAATCAATGCTTGTCTTTTTTTGGGAAAAAGAAATAAATGCAAAGTTAGTCAATTGAAAGGGTTTTAAAATTCAAGCAAATAAAAAAAAAGAGAAATAAATGCAAAACAATTGTTTGAAGTTTAAATTATATATTAGCAAGTTTAAGTTTATTTCTAGCATAATTAGGTTTCTCTTAAATCATGTAAATTAAAAATATGTTTTTTGGTTGTTTGACTACTCAAATTTTAGCACACTAAAAAAAAAATTGCCATAATTTCATACTAACAACCCGAAACATTAATATATACAAAATAACCAACCACTTGACTTCTCGCAAACTAACAAATCAATGCATTTACACGTGTCATGATCAAACTATTGAGAATCCATGCATTTTGAAATTCAAGCCAGAATTTGAAATATGAATGAAAGAAGAACAATTGATTTGTAAATAGCAAGTTTGGGATGGTTTTTTATGTAATAGTCCCTAACAATTTTTTTTTACTTCATTTTTAAACAATAAGATATGCATTAGAGCACATTTATTCTACACTTAAATTCACCTCAATCCAATCCAATCCAATCCAATCCAATCCAATAACAAGCCCCATACCCATCGCATGAAGACCCGGAGCGACCCTCCTTCCCACCTCGTACAATTTCACTTCTCCCCAACCTTCAACAACAATACTTCTCTATTTTAAAGCAACACATCCCTACTTTCTAGCTTAACCTAATCCCTTTATCCTCTATAAATCACCAGCCTTTCCTTCATTAAAATCATCTTCACATCTCTCTCCCTCATCTTCTTCCATTCGAAGCAGCAATGGAGCTCGATTTGTCCCCGAAGAATCCCAAGCAAGTCTACGGCGGCGATGGAGGCTCTTACTTCTCATGGTCTCCTGATGAACTCCCAATGCTTCGCGCCGGCAACATCGGCGCCGCAGAGCTTGAACTGGCCGAGCGCGGCCTCGCTCTGCCCACCTATTCTGATTCGGCTAAGGTCGCTTATGTTATCCAAGGTAAGAATTTAACCAGTTTCTGTGATGATGATTGGGGGATTTTACTGTTTTGAAGTATCGATTCTGTTTGTTTCTGCGCCGTGTTATGCTTCAGGGTTTTGGAATTGATTGATTTTTCTTTTTTCATTTTTTTTTGTGTTGGGGATTTTGGATCAAGAGAATTCTGGGGCCTTAGGCTGATGTTTGATTTCACATTTAGCTCCTTTATTTGATTGAAAAAGACTGTTTTAGCTGAGTGTGAAATTCTTTTAGTAATTGAGAAATTCAGACTGTTCTGTATAACTGCTTACAAGGAAGAAAAATGTTTTTTTGTTTTTTTCCTTTTTTCTTAATTTTTTTTCGTTTGCCTAATTGGATGTGCTTGGAATTGGAAAAAATATGAGGATTTAACATAATATCACTAAATACCTTCAATCCACATGTGCGAATTCTGCACATAATATCCACTCTTGGAATTTGATCAAATTTACTTTATTCAGAGTTGGTTTTTTTCATCTTCGTAGTTTCCAGATTTGAAGGAGCTTTTTTATTTGAGCTTTAATCATGATAGGATTTTTCTTGAAGAAGACTACTATTCAAATTGGATACAAATCCAGTCAGTTTCCAAAAATTATATTTTGGCTCCTGCCATATAGTAATTGAGAATCTGAAACTGTTCTGCAACTAATACTGATTTGGCCCAACATCTAAAGGGACTGGTACTTGTGGAATTGCTCTTCCTGAAACGCCAAAGGAGAAGGTGCTTCCCATCAAAGAAGGTGATGCCATTGCTCTCCCCTTCGGTGTCGTGACATGGTGGTTCAACCCTAACTCCACCCGACTTGTCATCCTATTCCTCGGCGACACCTCGAAGGGCCACCTCGCGGGCCAATTCACAAACTTCCAAATCACAGGCTCCAAAGGCATCTTCACGGGCTTCTCCACCGAGTTCGTCAGCCGCGCATGGGACCTCTCCACCGACGATGCTGAGGAGCTCGTCGGCAGCCAAAAGGGATCTATCATCGTCAAAATCTCCGACAACCAGTCCATGCCTCAGCCCTCTGAGGCCGACCGCAAGGGGTTGGTCCTCAACTGCCTTGAGGCGCCGCTCGATGTCGACATTGAGGGTGGCGGTTGTGTCGTCGTCCTCAACACCCAAAACCTCCCTCTCGTCGGTGAGGTCGGTCTCGGCGCCGATCTTGTGAGGATCTATGGCCACTCCATGTGCTCCCCGGGATTCTCATGTGACTCTGCCTATCAGGTAACTTATGTGCTTAAGGGCAGTGGTCGCGTGCAGGTTGTTGGCATTGACGGAAAGCGCGTGCTCGAGACCCGCATTGAGGCCGGCTACCTCTTCATCGTGCCCAGATTCTTCGTCGTGTCGAAGATCGCCGATGCCGAAGGCATGGAGTGGTTCTCTATCATCACCACACCCAAGTGAGTAGCAATTCTTAAGTTGGTTGCTTGTTTGGAAGTTCTACCTCAATTCACACAAACACAATTCTTATGTATTTACATAGCTAAACACTTCAATTTTTACATCTATAGCATTTTACCTATGCAATTGGTGCAACACACTTTTAAGTGGCATTTAAACACATAACACCCAATTCTTATGTATTTACATATCTGACATCAAAATTTTACTTTTTACATTTATACAACACAAATCTATTACATCACATCAACGGCATCACCTTTTGATGCATAAGTAAGGTGGCACATTATTTAAAAACTGAAGTTTTGTTGTTATATATGTAAATACAAAAGAATTGAGTGGTATGTATGTAAATCTTCTAAGTGTGAATAAAAAAAGGTGATTTTAATGTGATAGGAAAGATTCATGTATTATAAATACAAAAATCAAAGTTTTAAGTATCAGATATATAAATATATAAGAATTGTATGCAAATGCCCCTTGTTGTGTTCCTTATGTTTGTGTGGGTTTTGTTTGAAAAAATTGTTACTGACCGTTAACATAATTTTTTTGCGGGAATGCAGCCCAATCTTCACCCACTTGGCCGGAAGGACGTCAGTGTGGAAGGCGATATCGCCGGAGGTGCTTCAGGCTTCTTTCGGCACGTCGCCGGAGATGGAGCAGCTCTTCAGGTCTAAGAGGACCTCCGATGAGATCTTCTTCGCTCCTCCCAAGTAAAAGAAGGTCTACTACCATATCTTCTACTGGTTTTTTCTGGTCGAGTAATAAAACTGGTTATTTGTTGAGTTATTCCACTGGTTCGTCTTTTATAGACTATAATTTGGTGGATTGTAACTTGATGCATGTTGTGTTTTATATTCTAATTATGTTGAGGTTTTGTAATGGAATTGTTCTCTGTTTTTTATTTGATCTGATACGTAACTACATGTTCTATTGCTGGAATGGTGATTAGTTTCGTACTAATTTTTGTATTGTATTTGAAGGATATAGATCTATTCGTGGAACACATTCATCATTAAAAAAGCACAATTTGAGGATGGACTCAATTGTAAGAAATTGAGATGATTTTTTTACATAATTTTTTTTTTTGTATAGTTTTAAAGCATTTAATAGATAAATGAAAATTAATTCATCTTAAATTTCATCGTAAGAAATAGTAGTTTATTCCATTAAAACTTAAGATCACTTTTTCATCATGTAAACGCTTTAGATGGTGAGATAAATGATAATCTAATAGCGAAGGAGTGCTCATATTATATATATATATATATCATCATGTAAACGCTTTAGATGGTATGGCCATTCTAATGAGTACTTTAATTTGAAACAATGCCAATGGATTTGATTTCAATTATTATAAATTAAGTATTTTAGTATGGCCATTCTAATGAGATCATCAATAATCATGAACTCGCAATGTAGTTGATAACATTAAATCTCTCTCTCTCTCTCTCTCTCTCTCTCTCTCTCTCTCTCTCTCTCTCTATTTGTTTGTTTATCTATATATCTATTTGTCTGTCTATATGTCTATCTATCTATCTTTCTGTCTAGATGTCTGTTTGTCTGTCTATCTCTCTATTTGTCACTCTCTATGTCTCTTTATCTATTTGTCTCTTTGTTTGTCTCTCATCTATCTCTATATCTTTTTGTCTGTCTGTCTATTTGTATGTTCATCTCTCTGTCTAACTATCTGTCTGTCTCTTCATGTCTGTCTCTCTATCTGTCTGTCTCTTCTCTATCTTCTTGTCTCTTTACCTGCTTGTCTCTCTACTGTTTATCTGTCTATTTGTCCATCTATCTATTTATCCACCTATCTATCTATCTATATGTCTGTCTGGTTGTATGTCTGTTTATATGTCTGTCTCTTCTCTATCTGCCTGCCTGCCTTGCCCGTCCGCCTGCTCGCCTATCAGTTTGTCGGTCTGTCTATATATCGAGAATTTTTTTTTTTTGAAGATTAACATGCATACCACTCAATTCTTATGCATTTACATAACTAACACCTCAGTTATGCATTCAAGGTGTATTTTACTTTTTAAAGTTAAAATCGTGGTATTTTCTATGCGATATGAAATATTCGAGTGGTATAACCGTAAAAAATCAAAGTATTGGTGTATTTACCTATAAGTTTTTTTAACATGAAAAATAGATTTTTTTTTTTGTTTACAAACAATCACATAGCATATTATGTATGTATGTGTGTGTGTGTGTGTGACTATCTCTCTGTCTGTCTCTCTCTCTATATCTGTCTATCTCTCTCTCTCTCTATATATATCTCTCTCTATCTCTCTATAAGTCTGTCTGTCTATCTATCCATCTATCTATTTGTCTATTTGTCTATCTGTCTATCTATCTATCTATTTGTTTGTCTGTCTATCTCTCTATTTGTTTCTCTATATGTTTCTCTATCTCTCTGTCTATCTCTCATCTCTCTTTATCTTTTTGTCTGTCTATATGTCTGTCTATATGTCTGTCAATCTCTCTCTATCCCTCTGTTTATCTATCTATCTGTCGTCTATACATCGAGAATTTTTTTTGGAAGATTAACATGCATACCACTCAATTCTTATGCATTTACATAACTAACACCTTACCTATGCATTCAAGGTGTATTTTACTTTTTAAAGTTAAAATCATGGTATTTTCTATGGGCTATGAAATATTTGGGTGGTATAACTATAAAAATCAAAGCACATGTGTTAGATATGTAAATCCATAAGAATTGGGTGGTAAGTATGTAAATGCCCCTTTTTTTGTAAAATAAAAAGAAATAATAGAGAGAGAGAGAGAGAGAGAGAGAGAGAGCAGAATTGAGTTGAGGGCTTATCCGATTGCACACATTGAAATTATGTTTTAGTAAATATAGAAATTTGCTAAAAGCCATCATATAAAATAATAATTTACCTATAAGTTTTTTTCTTTACATGAAATATAGATATATATATATATATTATTTACAAACAATCACAAAGCATATTATGAAGATTTTTAATCAAATACATAACACTAGAAATATTGACATTTACGAACCAAACACCCATGTGAATTTTTGAACTTCCTAACCAATGCATTTAGGGGGCAGCGCCAAGATCAACCCATTTAGAACTTGATAAAAACATGGAGTTGGGGTTTTATCATGAATTTTAATATGTGAGTGAGAATTTGAAAAATGGATGACAGAGAGTGGTTGATTTGTAAATAACAATGTTTATGCCTTTACGGTGCTCTATATGTAATCGCCCCATTACTTATAAATCAAGTTAAATCGAGCCCTACAAGGCTCAAAGAAGATTTAATGAACATCTTAGAATATTTCCTTTTTACTTGAGATAACTCTCCATGGCTTTTGACAAAACAAAGATTCGATCTAATTTTCAAACTCTCAGACCCTACAGAATACCTTACAAAAGGATTGGTAATGGGTTAATAGATGTGCTAAGTTACGTATACAGGTTTTTTCTACTATGTTTCAATTTTGCAACTTACTAAGTGTTTATTAAACGAATTAATCAGTATGCTTCAAGGAGCTCAGCAAATATGGTCTGCTGCAGCAAGTCAAATTTAAAATATAAATAAGGAAAAATTCAATTTAATGAATTCACAAAATTGGCAAAGAAGAATAATTCCAGACTCACAATTACGAGAAGATAGCGTCCGGAGTCCGAACGCAAGCTGCGTCGGGAAAATGAACGCGGTACACGGAAAGGTCGGTTTCCTTTCGTTTTTGTGTTTCTTCCGTGTTATGCCGTTGTCTAGACGCAACTTATTTTCGGACTCGGAATCCGGACAATATGTTCTCAACAAGTATACATAATTTTGGCTGATTTGTCAAATTAATTGAAAATTTCAAGGTGTCGGTTTTGACAGCCCATGCCACCCGGAAAGAAAAAAATCCTTAATTTTATGGCCCATTAATGTTTCACTATTTCTAGGTGATATAACTTTTATTTTGGGCAATTGCATTTCAGCCAAACTGTAATCAACTGTCATGATCAATTTATATTCACAAGCTGAATCCCATCAACCTATGACACTTGAATTTTTTCAATAAATATTGTCTTATAATCATTCCTTAATTTATCATAATGAATAACTTAAATGTTAATGACTTTTTATAGCCCACCAATTGAATCCATATTTTTCGAATCCATAGCTCATTTGTTACTTTTCACTTCTATCATAAATCATCCCATCTTTGAATTAAAGTTTGTAATCATATTAGATTGGAGTTTTCCCTTATTCAATGCCAAATTTCAATTGAAGGATTACTTTGTATAGTTGAGTAGAACAATAACATGGAGCCTAACGGATGTAAGTCACTAATATCATTAATAGATTAGTTCATTTGTGTTGTGTCGCACTTATTATTTTATCTTTCGAATTTAATATTAAATATATTGTGCTTAAAATTTGTACTCATTTACAGTACTTTATTCACCTAATGCACATTTCATCTCCTACGAGTGTATGCGTCGACTACCAACATCTTCAAACTCATGGAAATTTCTTTAACTTACATTCATACTTCCATGACATGCCTTGTCAGTTATCACTCAAAACTTCCAAGGTTCTAATTAAATACTACACTTTAATAAAACAAGCTATATAGTTAATGCTTGTTCAAAATACTCATAAAGCACAAATCAAAGAAGGGAGACAAATGGAGCAAAAGTTTAGCTGCCTCTTATATCAGCATTTACAAATTTCCATCTTAATCTTGTTGATTTCTGAAGGAGATACATCATCCTTACGGGCGTTGCCTGCCATTACTATCCCCATTGTTTGGCATAAACCATTTCAATGACAGGTCCTAGTACATGCAGTGACTTGGCATCTACTAAAGAAAACATCTCAAACTACGAAAATATATTACTGGAATGCAGAATAAAAATAAGAGGGCAAAAGAAATTACCATGGCCCTTTATCCAATGACAGCAGTGCAGCATTCAAACCTATGAGTCCTGCACTTGGGAATGTTCCGGTCGGTGAGTGTATTCATAGTCGAGATGAACGAAAGCTCTTTCTACGTCGGGCAGAAGTTCGAGCTTCTCTTGCAACGCTTCTCCAATATCATGTGCTTCCCTGAGAGGCATATCGGATGGCAAGACGATGTCCACCTCGACAAAGTAGCGAGAACCAAAGGTGTACGCCCGCACCGTATCGATGTGCCTTATAGCCTTGTGGTGGTTCCAGCATAGGTACGTGAGCTTTTGGAGGAACTCTGGTGCCGCTGTTTTCCCTACGAGGGAGTTCACGTTTTCCAGAACTGTCATCAACCAGGTTCTGATGGTGTAGATGGCCAACTGTTGGCAAGAAGCGTCACGCATATAACCTATCAGTTCCAATTCACAAATATGCAGCCAGAAATTTATGAAGCATGGAGTTCGATGAGTATTTTAGGACACAAACACTCTGGAAATGTCAAAACAAAAAAATTTCTTTTCTTTTTCCTAAATTTTTTACACTTCTTTTAGCGTATATTGGACATTTCTCGCCACAACATATGCATATAAGTAGGGTACACATTACCACAAATCATGTCACCAATTATGATAACTATGATTCATAGTATTTGATTTGTAAATCCCATGGCATAATAAAACTATGATTTCAATTCAACATTCTTAATGTTTGGTTTTTTGAAACCCTTTTAAGCAGAATGAAGCCAAACTCATAAATATCAAGTCACCTTTTGGTTGTAATGGTACTCTGGAAATGTCAAAACAAAAAATTCTCTCTTCTTTTTCCTAGATTTTTTACACTTCTTTCAGCATATATTGGACATTTCTTGCCACAACATATGCATATAAGTAGGGTACACATTACCACAAATCATGTCACCAATTATGATAACTATGATTCATAGTATTTGATTTGTAAATCCCATGGCATAATAAAACTATGATTTCAATTTAACATTCTTAATGTTTTGTTTTTTGAAACCCTTCTAAGTAGAATGAAGCCAAACTCTTAAATATCAAGTCACCTTTTGGTTGTAATGGTACTCTGGAAATGTCAAAACAAAAAATTCTCTTCTTTTTCCTAAATTTTTTACACTTCTTTTGGCGTATATTGGACATTTCTTGCCACAACATATGCATATAAGTAGGGTACACATTACCACAAATCATGTCACCAATTATGATAACTATGATTCATAGTATTTGATTTGTAAATCCCATGGCATAATAAAACTATGATTTCAATTTAACATTCTTAATGTTTTGTTTTTTGAAACCCTTCTAAGTAGAATGAAGCCAAACTCTTAAATATCAAGTCACCTTTTGGTTGTAATGGTACTCTGGAAATGTCAAAACAAAAAATTCTCTTCTTTTTCCTAAATTTTTTACACTTCTTTTAGCGTATATTGGACATTTCTTGCCACAACATATGCATATAAGTAGGGTACACATTACCACAAATCATGTCACCAATTATGATAACTATGATTCATAGTATTTGATTTGTAAATCCCATGGCATAATAAAACTATGATTTCAATTCAACATTCTTAATGTTTGGTTTTTTGAAATCCTTCTAAGTAGAATGAAGCCAAACTCTTAAATATCAAGGCACATTTTGGTTGTAACGGTTAGAATTTTATCAAAAACATTAAAGTTATGCATGCTCATGCAAGAGCACTCTTGGGATCGGAGACCTCTTAGGAAGTTACACCAATGAGGTAAAACCATGAGGCCATTAAGCAAATGTGACATTATCTCGATGGGGTGNCTTGTTTCAGTTCTGAAACATATGATTGCAATCAATTGAACTTCATGTCTGTTACAACTCACCTATTGCACAATAGTTCCGAAAATGTTTATTCCTAATGGAGTTCACTCATTCTATTGGCAGCAACTTTGCGTTCAAACGAGGTACATATTTGAATTTAGAGATTTATAGGTGATTTGCAATAAGTTAGTCTAAAAAACTTTTTAATAACATTTTGATGAAGCAGATGATGAAAAATGATTANCAGTTCTGAAACATATGATTGCAATCAATTGAACTTCATGTCTGTTACAACTCACCTATTGCACAGTAGTTCCGAAAATGTTTATTCCTAATGGAGTTCACTCATTCTATTGGCAGCAACTATGCGTTCAAACGAGGTACATATTTGAATTTAGAGATTTATAGGTGATTTGCAATAAGTTAGTCTAAAAAACTTTTTAATAACATTTTGATGAAGCAGATGATGAAAAATGATTAAAGAAGAAACATTTTGGGCATCAAAATTAAAAATAAAGGGAATGTCCTAGATTATAGTAGTTATAAAGGATTTAAACTAAGAAGTCCTAATATGAAACTACAGGAGAAAGTACTGATACACTGATTTAAGAAAATTTTGTAAATTTCCAAAAATTAGTTAGATTTAATGACACTGGAAAGGAATTTTTGGTTCAAATAATGAATGTAAAACTATAAAGAACAGAGAAAGGATTGACATGACATTTATTAAACTTAAATAAGTATATGATCGAGTATTATAATATTAATTTGATTCAAATTTANACATTTATTAAACTTAAATAAGTATATGATCGAGTATTATAATATTAATTTGATTCAAATTTAAAAAAAAAAGGTTTTGAAAGTATGATGAAGTTGTTAACAATATGTATAATGAATCATTGACTAGTATTAAAAAAAGTTGCAGGGTGACCAAAAAATTTCAATTATAGTAGAATTATATTAAAGATCATGAATGAGTTTTTTTTTAATTATTTCTCATGAAGCTGCTTACAAAAGATATTCAAAGCAATGTACCTTAATTTACATAACACATTAGACAAAAATAAAAAAAAGTGCAAGTTTCATTGGACATAGTAAGATTAAACATCCGAGACGGTTATTTAGCACCTCAATTCAAGCNAAGAAGAGCAGCGACGAGGCCAATCATGTTAGTAATAACGTCAAAAAAGTGGTCCTGCGCATAAGCCTTCACAATCTCATTTGTGAACGATCGACAATAGAAGACAAGACAAAGCTTTACAACAGTCACGGATAGCATGATGTCCACAACCCATATCTCTTGCTCTTTGGTCAAGCTAAATTCACTTTCCTGCATAAATTCCTGTCAATATCTTGAAGGAATAGACTGAAGCTACAACTGTGTAAAAGCTTTGTAAGAATTGTAGTTTGCAAGAAAAAAAAAAGGATGTTAAGAAATTAAATTTCACCATGGCTTAAAACCAAACATGCGGCCCTACTCAATAGGAGTAAAAATTTTGCTTAGAAGTGAAATCCAGCGCTGGAGCTTCTTTTAGCATACAAAGTTCTCGAATTAATATTTGACTGCCAGTCGTGAAGACTAATAATCTAAAACAATAAGCTATACATGCATTTTAGCAAACAACTACAATTATATAAGATAATACATCAGTTATGAAACTTTAAAAGAATAATTACTCACATCAGATACAAGTGAGCGTACAGATTCCAGAATTATTTGGAGACCTAGAGTTGCCATCACAGATGCAAACACAAGGATTCCCTGCATATATTTAAATTTCAGATATTTAAACAAAAACTCATGAAGCATTAGCTACTAAATTCGCTAAAAGACAATAAAATTAAAGCAGAAAATAAAAAATAAGCTCATAAAACTGCAATAACAGCAGCATTTAACCGCATGATTAACAAAATATAGCAAATGGAGATTTGGCATCAAATAAATGGTTGCTAAACATCATGTTTAACCAATTCAAAAAAAAAACTATGCGACAAATATTCCCACAGAGCATGGGAGACTTTGGGAACCAAAACACTTCTTGCAAGGTGAGCTCGTGAAAGGCATGGTCAAGAAAGAAATAAATAATACGTTTTTTAAGTAGAGAAAACAGTAGACAACATATACAAGTAGCACACAGTTAAAACTAAGTCAATTAAGTTTGATTTTCTTTTTCAGTAAAACTAAGTATTTCTCAAAAAGAACAATTAAATAGGGTCATAAAAGTAGTTCTGTGCCAGTGAATGGGCCAGATTTAATATTTTCTCATGGATTTCATCCGAAATGGAATAATGAAAAAACAAACAATTCAAGCAATAAGTGAAATTACTTTTGACTCAATTACAATGCAATCTCTAGAATTACAAATCAGATATGGTAAGTTTATCAAATAAGAAAAAAGCAAACCTAATCCTCGAGCGATGAGTGTCGATCAATTTCAACTCAATCACAATATAACCCCGCTTTGTTTAAAAAAATGATAGGATGCATCTACAAAAGGAGAAAAATCAAACTGCTTGAAGGCTGTCAATAATTATCAAACAAACGTAGTCATTATACCAAAACTATAAATTCTTCACACAGGCCATTATATAGTCAATTATTAACACCAGAGGGAAGAAGAAAAAAATTTCATACGAGTTACAAAGAAATTTGGAAATTTGTTCATGAAGAGACAACTAAGACATTAACACCATGCTTTCTGCCCCAATTGATATGACAAAAACATCTTCGAAGATAAATTAGATACAGATAATTCCAGTTCAAAACAGATTAATTCAATGCCTAGAAAGCCTTATTGAGGAGGAATACATGGTTCACAGATCTTATTTCAATATGCCTTAAATATTCTAGGTCCCCTCAAGCAATTGCTTAAGAAACTAGAAGATGGATCTCTTATAATAAATTTAAAGATTAAAAGAGGATCCGTGCCATTGACTTATGAATTGTCCCAAAAAATAGCACCAGGACTTCGGCTCTAAAAAGCCTTTGAGACTACCATGATCTGCTTGTTTCAGTTCTGAAACATATGATTGCAATCAATTGAACTTCATGTCTGTTACAACTCACCTATTGCACAGTAGTTCTGAAAATGTTTATTCCTAATGGAGTTCACTCATTACATTGGCAGCAACTTTGCGTTCAAACGAGGTACATATTTGAATTTAGAGATTTATAGGTGATTTGCAATAAGTTAGTCTAAAAAACTTTTTAATAACATTTTGATGAAGCAGATGATGAAAAATGATTAAAGAAGAAACATTTTGGGCATCAAAATTAAAAATAAAGGGAATGTCCTAGATTATAGTAATTATAAAGGATTTAAACTAATAAGTCCTAATATGAAACTATAGGAGAAAGTACTGAAACACTGATATAAGAAAATTTTGTCAATTTCCAAAAATTAGTTAGATTTAATGACACTGGAAAGGAATTTTTGGTTCAAATAATGAATGTAAAACTATAAAGAACAGAGAAAGGATTGACATGACATTTATTAAACTTAAATAAGTATATGATCGAGTATTATAATATTAATTTGATGCAAATTAAAAAAAAAATGGTTTTGAAAGTATGATGAAGTTGTTAACAATATGTATAATGAATCATTGACTAGTATTTAAAAAAGTTGCAGGGCGACCAAAAAATTTCAATTATAGTAGAATTATATTAAAGATCATGAATGAGTTTTTTTTTATTATTTCTCATTAAGCTGCTTACAAAAGATATTCAAAGCAATGTACCTTAATTTACATAACCAATTAGCCAAAAATAAAAAAAGTGCAAGTTTCATTGGTCATAGTAAGATTAAACATCCGAGACGGTTATTTAGCGCCTCAATTCAAGCCATACACCTTGAACACCTTTTTAAAAAAGAGTAAAAATGATAATGAATATACATAAAAATTATGAAGGATAAATTGAATAATAATGATAATAATAATTGATGGAGAGTTGAGCAATATTCATTAAAGATGAGATAGTTAAAAATCGACTTGATAATTTATTATGTACAAGTTAATGTAAAGACACGTATGTGTTTATATGTATTTATATAGATAAATATACATATGCATTGTGATAATGTATATTGTGCTATATATATATATATATATATATATATATATATATATATGCGTCGCGCACTCAGATCAGATGGTCGGGCATCTGCTTGTCAGTTGTAAGTCCCCTCTAGTTTGGGTCAATTCTAGTAGGAAAATTATTAATATGACTATTGCACCAACATACATAGGCGAATATTAACAGCAATCCTAGTAGGAAAATTATTAATATGACTATCATAATAAAACTTACTAATGGCTGCATGCGCCTTTTCCCGATCGGATACTGGTAAGGATTTGGTGTCTGCATAGAAAATGCAGTAAACCATAGGATGAAGCCAGATAACAGATCAAGAAGAGAATCCAGAGTGGACGCTATGATTGCCAAGGAACCACTTCTAACTGATGCATAAACTTTAGCAACAAAAAGAACCATGTTTGCTACGTTCGATATCCGGATCGCTAGGGTTTCACTCCTAGCAAGATTTTCACGTTCTTCCTGTGTAATTAATTCACATCAATTCAACACAAACTATGAAGAACAAATTTAAGTAGAAAATATACGACTTATCAAAAAGATAGTCAAAAGAATTACAACTTACCTTCGACATTTGGGGTAAGAAACCGCGATCAGTTAAAGTATCCATTTCGCCAAACCCATCCAACATCTCAACCTGCTGCTGATAGTACTCAGCCACGACATCTTCTTTGACTGAATCAAAGAAAAGGGCAAACTCCTCCAATTAAAAATTAAAAATTAGGTAATTGATAACAAACAGCATAAGATCAAACAAAAAAAAAACATGAGAAAACAACATCATCTCTGAAATATATAATTTAAGTGGCGCAAAAACAAGGCCCCCAGACACATGTTTTCCGATTACCAAAAATAGCAAGCCTTAACTCCAACTAATCTTAAACCGACTTTCAATTCCCTTTCTCTTGGTTCATTTACCGACCCAACTGTGACCAAGTTTCTAAACAAAACCATTCAGCAATACAAATAATCCATCACTTATCATCTTCTAGATCCATACATAAAAAAAGATGCAACGCTCAGCTCGCACGGTCTGTTATGAAATTTGCAAATGAAAAACACTGAGGCCAGCACAGCAAATCGAACTCCGATGAGAATGAAGATAACGTATGCGAAACAAAACACATAGAATATGCAACCTAAGGTGCCAAGGCAGTGATGAAGAGAACGAGGGGGCTTCTCCTCCAGAAGCTCCGCACGGCGGAAACCGTCGAAGTTGAGCCGCCATGAGCGCTCGCGCTCGCCGGACTCAGCTAAGAGTAGCTTCGACCCTTCAATATCCCCATTAGAACCCTCCGAAGCTGCCATTTTCTCCGTCCTTTGCTTCTCAGACGAGCCCACAAATAACCCTAGAAAGGAAGACAGAACGATGAGGATTGTGAGCCACAACCACGAAAAATTTTATGAATCGATTGCTCTCTTGCCCTCAATATATACGATGAGTATCGTTCCAATACACGTGGCGGTACATGATTAGGTGAGGGACAAGGGCCGGCAAGGACTACCATGTATCCTCTCAGAGATTCCTCGGGTTATGGAAGTCTAATCAGACGGCTGAAAAAAAAAGATTTTTGTACATCTGATGAGATATTTTTTCTCGACCGTTGGATCGATTGACTAATCGGGTAAAAAAACAGTGCTGTTAGGTAAGATGTGATTAATTTGTAGTATGGTAAGGTTGTCTTATTGATTAATCATATGTTAAACCATAAAATAAGATGTTCATAAGCGATAAATGCATCCATATCATAAACAGTTTAGATATTCATACCAAATATTTTTAATAATGAAAATAATGGCTCTATTTATTACGTAAAACAACTTGTAATTTTTTTTTTATTTTGGTGGAGTTTAATAGGTCTAAAAATTTATTTATAAATACAGCCGTATATTTTATTTTGTAAATAAGGCCCATCAACTTTAGCCTCATGTCATAATTTTTTGAAATTATAATGGTAGTATTATGATTTATATTGAAATCATGACAGTGATATTATAATGTCATGAAATCTGATAGATGGAGTGTTTAGCACAGTTTCATAATTGTTTCCTCCATGAATTTATTATATAAATTTTATTGAAACTTGTTGGGAATCATTGAAGGTTGACTCCCACATCAAAGAATGCTCCAAAGATAAGCTTCAAGATGCAAAATACGTTCCTTCGCTAGTTGGATAATATGCATCATTGAGAAATGAGTAGGTGATTGTCATCTCAAAGCTTAAGATAAAGTCAAATGATGTTTCATTTCCTACAGAAGGCGGCAAATTGATGGGTGCTAAAAGATTCACGATGGTTGCGTAATAAATTATCATCTTAGCATTACATGAGAATTCAACACACGCTCATATGAAAAAAAACAACCAGTAGAGACACCAGAATTTTTTATTTGGAAAACCCAAAAAGAGAAAAAACCACAGAGTATGACTTAGTTAAAGAGATTTACTATTAACTGAAGATTACACGTACAAACTCTTGTCCCACATAAGAGAGAGTTACAAAGGCTCTCGAGTTACAATATTAATGCCCCAAGAAATTTGTCACAAAAAATAGGCGGAGATCGATGGTGTTGGCGGCGGTCGGTAAGTGGTGGTCGACGGTGGTCGGCAGTAGTCGACAGTGGCAAAAGTGAAGCTGGACTCCAACTCCTTCTCAAAGCTTGAAGTTCTTCTTCATGCCCCAAGCTCTTCTTCAGGCCTCAAGCTCTCTCTCCTCATGAAAGAGGTGGATATCTATTTATAGTGTCTCGGTTGCAATTTAATGAAGGAATATGAACCACTTTGATCGGATGGCTCAGGGGACTTCCCTGGATTAGACGACATTTGATAGATATTTGTGTGTCTTAACAATATTAAAATTGAGTGTTGTTGAGACGCTTAATTTGATCATAAGCTCGTCAAATTTGACATTAATTTGACAATCTAAATATGTGCAAAAAGCTTCTAAAAGTGGTTTCATGACTTAATCTGAGCTTGATTTGACTTATATTTGATCAAGTTTAGTATAACCGTGTTTGTCTCATCGAATCAATTATTTTGACTATAAGCTTGTTGAAATCAGACCTATGGATGAATTTTTATTGGAGTTTGAACATTTTGTGCTCAAACGATTGTCTCAAGATCTGTGTCATGTTTTGAGATTCATACCCAAGGAAGGAACGTGTTGATGGCATATCAGTAGTAAATTGAACATTTTTCGGCTTCCTTATTCTATTCTGAACTCAATGGCTACCATTCTATTTAGCATGATATTTCATCTAGCGAGAAAGAAGATTGTATTATTCATAGCTAGCATGGTGACCACTCATAATACCATCTTTGGATGCATTTTGCTTCATAAACACTATAACCATACATCCTTTTATTCTAAATGCTTCTTCCTCTCATTGATTACCAATGAAAATGAAAAAAAAAAATGTCATATTCTTCCTTAAATTTTGTTGATGCATCTCCATATTATTGCATTACATAACAACATTACTACATTTTCTTAATGCACCATTACATTACCATCAAATATTATCCCCCAACTTTAATAACCCTAGCTCCCTACCTTTTGAAAGTTTGAATGAGTCAAGTAAGGTTGTAAATGAGTCGAGTCAAGCTCAAGTCATGCTCTAGTCGAGGTTAGCTCATCTGCCAAATTGTGTTGTCTCGTGAGCCAGCTTGCGAGCTCAAACTAAAAATTTAATTTTGCTCACGAGCTCAAACTAAAAATTTAATTTTTATTTGAACTCACTGAAGAAGGTATTTGTGGTTGTAGGAGGAGGATGTAGCGGTAGCTCACTGAAAAATACATTGAAATAACTGGAGGTAGGATAATAGAATCATCTAGCAAGCCAAAAAGCCAAACCGGGACGAGCTCGAGCTCAAGCTCATTTAATAAACGAGCTCTAGTTTCAGCTCGAGCTCATGGCTTGATAAGCTAGGCTCATGAACTCATTAACGAGCCAATCTCAAGCCGGCTCGCACGGCTTACACCCCTAAGTCAAGTTTGCTCCATACCACTGTGAGGATCAAGCTTGAGTTTAACATTGAACTAAAAGGATCCATCAAACCCTAGTTAAGGGTTTTGTAAGATTAACCAAATCCCTTTAGATTTAAAATCCCAATTCAAAAGAAAATATGTTCTAAATTTAATTTAGATAGCCCAGCCAGCTCAATCATAGTTGGATAACTAATTCATGCATAAATAAGCCTTATTTATGATTTAAAAAATTAGGTGACAAGTATTCTATAATTTTTTGTTGATCTAAATATACCATAAACTACTCAATTCTTAAACACTTTATCACTCAACAAAATTTAGATACATATTGAAATTATCTTTATTTAGTTTCTTTCAAAAGAATTTCTTATGGGCCATGGGATGAAAGATGTTTACATCATTATAATTAAGGAAGTTTAATCCTTGCCTAGTTGTAAAAATCATAATCCCAATTAAAAGTGGTGATGCAAGTTATATTTAACTTTCTTACATCAATAGTCTTGATTCAAGAAGTACAATATTATTTGGATTTGGACAAACATACCAACCCAATCTTATTTGAATATATTTTTCATGCAGGATAAGAAATTTTGTATAATTTATAAGGCTAGATTATGTGACACCTAAAAAAGTTTGAATATATAATTTTTAAATCTAAAGACACCATGAAGCACTCAATGTCAAAGTATAGACATGACATTGATGTCATTGTTATCTTTTAAGGGACTTGAATCACTTTTTAATTATTATATTTAACGATATGCAAAAATTGTTTGTAATTTTTTTTTTGAGTTAGAACAAATTTTATGATGCATAAGACTCAAAATTTATGCAAGTTGAATTGTAGAAAAAATGAAGACTATTATTATGATAAAAAAATATAATTTTATGGTGCATAAGATGAAAAAAGCTGTGATGGTGGAGTCTTAACATGAGATCATTCATCTCCTGCATAGGGAGCGACAACCGCAACCCAATTGAGCTTACTTACCACTCGTTCAGCATTCAATAGGAAATACCCCAATCATCCTAATGATAAGACCATTCCATTGTCGAGACGGGTCACTGATCTTCTCGAAGTTACAAGTTCCATGTCTCATGCACTCACGTGGCACCTATCTGCCTTACTGTTACTTCTGCAGATATCATCTGTGATGAGTTATGACGTCTGGTTCGGGAAGTGTTCCCTCTGGATAAAAGGGATCACTTCCCCGCTCACCGTAACTTCCAAGAATCCCCCCTTTGGCTGATGCGATTCTCCAAAACCCTATCCCAACATGCTTAAAACTTTGAAACATCGATGCCTACGAAAGGATAACTGATCCATACAGACATGTTGAACATTATCGAGCCATCATTCACATTCATCGTGCTTTTGATGCCTTCTCAGTCAAGTGTTCCCTGTGACTCTCACGAGTTAAACACACAAATGGTTCTACTCCCTCCCGGGCACCATCGTCGCTTTCAATGACTTGTAATATTATTCGTAGAACAGTTCATAACAACTTGAAGGATACTCAAAGATTCATCCTACTTATCAGAAATCATTCAGAATGAGGAGGAATCCATCAATGAATACTTTCGCAGGTTCTCCACTGAAGCTCACTAGATTCCGAGAGTGGATTCAAAGTTACCGAGAGGAGTCTTTTTTAGAGGGCTTCACCCAGGACCTTCTTACTCATCACTGATGTGGAAGACGGTTCGCTCGTACACCAATCTTGTCCATCATGTCGAAGCTCAAATCTCTGCAGATGAAGTCATCCGTGCACACAAGGAACAATTTTTGTGATTGTGGGATAAGCATAATAATAATGCTGAGGATATCGATCAAATCTCACAGTGAAAAATTTAGGACCATAGGGAAATTGTGAGCCTTGATCAGAAAAAGAATACACTCCACTCAACAGTTCACGTGACAATATCCTAAGGACCATCAAGGATCAAAAGGTTATTCAGCGGCCAGGACCATTAAAAAATCCAAATGATGGAGAACAGTCTCAATATTGTCATTTACACCAAGCTAAAGAACATTCTATTGAAAAATATTTTCAATTTAAGGAATGAACTGAAACGCCAAGGTCACTTGGGTCACTACTTGCAAGAATGACATGATGGGAACTTGAAAAAAATTGTCATGCTTGTAGAATGAGAAGTAAAACTCCAAATTATCTTCCTTAGGTAAAAGACTGACATATAAACTCTTAATTTTATTTTAGCAAATTTTTTATGTTGCTTTAACCTGTCATTTCAAAGAAATTTTCTTATTCTATCATGAAAATTTTTTGTGTAGAAAGTCCATTGAGTGCAAGCGGCAGACATAGTTTCCTTCCTTACCTTTGGAGGTTGAGCCCAGAAGAGAAGACTCGATGAGATGATATGGTGCTTCTGGAAGACGAGCTTAAGCGACGAAACTCGATGGGAAGCTACCATGCCCCTGAAAGTTGAGCCCAAATCGCAAGACTCGATGGGATGAAATGATACCCTTAGAAATCAAGCCTAAGAAGTAAAACTTAATCGGAAGCCACTAAGCCCCTAGAAGTCTAGCCTAAGAGGCAAGACTCGATGGGAATATATGGTACCATTGGAAGTCGAACCCAAGAGGCAAAACTCAATTGAAAGCTACCATAAGCTTAGAAGATGAGTCCAAGAGGAAAGTCTCGATATGAAGCTAGTAGTGGACCAGGTCCTCATTAGAAAGACTCCAACAAAGTAAGTGATTAAAAGGATCTCCACCCAAATATCTCATAAGGCTACAAGTCTCGGAAGACACAGGTACATCAAAGTCTTCAGAAAGCTACAAGCCTCAAAAGGCACATGCACATGAGAGACCTCAGAAGGCTACAAGCCTCAAAAGTCATACATCAAATACCTCCAAACGCTATGAGCCTTAGAAGGCACCAACACATTTCAAGCTCCTAGAAGGTATAAGCTTGAGAAGATTCAAGTTTCAGAAGAAACACACCTAAGAGGATATAAATCTCAGAAGGCAAAAGTCTAAAAATTTATGTGATTCTTTTTATATGTAAAGTGCACGTATTAATGTTAATTACAGAATTATGCATTATTGAGAAGCCACAACAAGCTCAGAAACAACATCAAAAAACGTACAAACAAATTTGTTATCATCATATACAAATGCCACATCAAACAATGAAAGGATACAAAGACCAACAAATACTTATGCAAGGGTTACAACAAATCATCTTACATTTGAGTACAGTTCGTACTGCCTCCCTAAAATTACAATACTTCTTTGATCTTCAGGACTTCAGATTTCATCACCAAAGAAGCATGAACTCCCCCTTAAAGGATAGCAGGAAAACTCTAGCATTTATGTACTTTCATCGGAATGTGCAGCAGCAATAAGTAAGAAAATCTCGAGTTACGTGCTTTGCAGGGATGAGGATAAATTTCTTCATCTCAGTGATGCAAATGAAGATCTTGTTGCTTTCCTTCTACCCAAGACGGGGATAACTTTCTCCTCAAATTCAAAACGAGGACGACTTTCTCATGCAGCGCAATGCAAAAGAATATCTCGTTGCCCGCATGTTATGCAGAGCGAAAAGACTTTATTCTACAACTTAACGCAAAAGAAGATCACGTTGCTTGTCCACTGCAGTGAATGGGGACAACTTTCTTCTACACCGCAACGTAAAAGAATATCTCATTACTTGCCGACTACACAGGATGGGAAAACTTTCCTATGCACTGTAATGCAAATCAAGATCTCATTGCTCACCTGCTATACAGGACGGGGACGACTTTCTTCGACACAACAACGAGAAGAATATCTCGTTGCTCACATGCTACACAAGATAGTGACGACTTTCATCTACACTGCAGCACGAAAGAATATCTCGTTACTCACTTGTTACACATATTAGGGACAATTGTTTTCTACACTGCAATGAAAAAGAGTATCTCATTCCTTGTATGCTATGCAAAACGTGGATGAATTTTCTTTGCACCGTGATGTGAAAGAAGATCTTGTTGTTCACCAACTATGTGGGATGGGGATGAATTTCTCTTGTAGTGCATTGCGAAAGATCTCGTTGCTCGTTTACTACACAGGACGGGGATGACTCTCCTTTGCACTACAACGCGAAAGAAGCTTATGTTGCTTGCCTGTTACATAGGATGGGGGCAACTGTCGCATGCATTGCAACGAGAAAGAACATCTCATTGTGTGTTTGCTACGCAGGACGGGGACAGCTTTTCTCTACACATCAACGCTAAAAGAAGACTCGTTGTGCGTCTGCTATGCAGGACGATGATAACTTTTCTCTACACTACATCGAGAAAGAACATCCTATTGTTCGCCTGCTACACAGGACGGGGATGACTTTTCTCTGCACCGTAAGGCGAAAGAAGATCTTGTTGCTCACCTGCTATGCAATATGGAGAAGACTTTCACCTGCTGTGATTCGCGAAAGAAGATCTTATTGCTCGCATGCTACGTAGGACGGGGACGAATTTCCTCTACACTGTAACATAAAAGAAGATCTTGTTGCACACTTGCTACGTAAAATGGGGACAACTTATGCATCGCAACGAGAAAGAAGATCACATTATGTGAGTGTTACGTAGGATAGGGATGACTTTACTCTGCATCACAATGCAAAAATAAGATCCCGTTGCTCACATGTTATGCATAACGACGACGAATTTCTTCTGCACCGCAATGAGAAAAAAATCATGTTGTTTGCCTGATATGCAGGACGGGGACAACTTTCCTCTGCACCACAATGTGAAAAAAGATCTCGTTGATTGTCTGCTACGTGAGATGGGGCTATTTTCTGCTTCATAACAACATGAAAGAAGATCTCGTTGATCGTCAGCTACACAGGTCAATGACGACTTTCCTCTACACCTTCCTCAAGAAAGAAGATTCAATTGGTTGTATGCTACGCAAGATGGGGATGATTTTCTTTTACGCCACAACATGAAAAAGGATCATGTTGGTCGTCTGCTACGCAGAAAAATGATGACTTTCTCCTCCACAACCACTTAAAAGAAAATCTCGTTGATGTCCTGTTACACATGTCAGGATTATTTTCTTCTCTAGAAAATTATGGATCACCTGCTAGGCAAAGTCGGGAACTACATCTCTATTCTCATCTCTTTTGTCAATTTATAGGCTAAAAAAATACTACTATTTATGGCTGAAAATTAATATTTTTCATTAAAATAGTAATTAAAAAAATACTAATATTTATGGCTAAAAATTAATATTTTTCATTAAAATAGTAATTAAAAAAATAGAAATCTACTTTAATTCTTATATTATTTAGCCTTCCACCTTCTACCTTTAGATCTTCCACCCTCCAAATAAAAAAAAAACAAAAAAAAAGATCGGCTTTGCCATTAAAAATAAATTCTGGTATTAACGATGACTTTTTGTCATTAAAGGTCTATTTGGGGCAGGTGTAAATTATTTATAATTTGCTTATAAGCAGATTATCGAGATAATCTGAAAATCTGCAAGATAAGCTAACTTGTTGTTTGGGAGAGCTTATGTAAAAAAGCTTATTGACAATTGTTGCTAGATAAATGATCATTCTGCCTCTGTTACTATTCTTATGTTTTATGCCCTCTATTGTCCACAATAACTAGAAGTAGAGCAATAGTGGGCATAATTGTTAATACCATATTTGGTTAATGCAGAAAAAGGATTTACTGTGCTTGTTGACATGTAAATATACGAATTTTTCTAATAATTTCAGTTTCATTTGCTATTTCTCCTACAAAAGTTTTTTCTGGAGCGACAAAAATTAGAAGTCACGTGAAAACAGGGTTATGCATTGGGGTCGTGAGATCGAGTAAAAGTATTTGGGAGTGGATCAAAGTGGCAACACTAAAAACACTTGACATCTAGAGGGCTGGAATGAGCAAAAGCAAAAATAAAAAAGATAAGGATGGTGCAAATGCTTATAGTGGACAGGCTTGGAGAGCTTCTATCCCCTCTTCTCCCGGGATCCTTTAGTCTTCCTCTTTGAGCAAGGTTTTGGATGTGGTTTGAGGTTTTGGAGAGCTTCGAGCCCTCTTCCTCTCCTCTTAGAGCGCGACCGGGACAGATTTAGAGAAAACTCATGAGAGAAGAGGAGGAGATCGGGACAAGACGGGATCGTGGTCGAGGGATTGAGGGTAATAATCTGGAACGATAAGCGGAAAGTGGGATCCCTCTTGCGGCCGAAATTAACGAAAATTTTCAAAAAAGCGGCGTTGAGCGATTTTCTACCGTCATTCATACGCGCGAGACAAACACTCGTTTTGCATTTTAAAAACTCTCACCGCACTAATAAACTGCCTCAAACGGTCCTAAGAAAAAAAATCACATTTGGTATGCCGTTCCTAATTATGGCCAGCCAGCGTGAAAAAGAAAATAAAAAATAATTTCATTTTGCAAGGCGAGGATCAATTACAGGTTGGAGAGTTAGATGAAAGTCCACGCCTTTTTAACAAATTCGCAACATTCGAAACATTAATCTTGATTCACCTTTTTAAGTAAAAATTATTCAAGCATCAAACAAGAATCATGCAGAGCTTTAATACCAATAAATTTATAGTCAAATTTACCAATAACATGAGATAGACTCAATGATATAAAAATTATTCTAATTCAAGTGAAATAAAGCTCAAATCAAATAATTAAACTATTTTTAGAATGTTTCTGATCATATTTAAGAGGTCAGATGAATGTTAAATCCGATAAGTTTATTGCCGGATCGAGTGTCTCGACGAGTCAAATACAATGAGCATAAGATCGCTCAATTCCAACATCATTAAGACACTCAAACGTCCATCAAACGTCGTCTGATCAAGGGAAACTATCCAGACCGTCCGATCGAAGTGGTCCATATTATTGAATTAATTGTACCCATAACTTTATAAATAAAGCTGCACCCTCTGATGAAAAGGGAGGAGAGCTAGAGGTTTGAGGAAGAGCTTAAAGTTTTAAAATGAGCTAAGTTCAGCTCCACTTCTATTGTCGTCGACAACCGGAGACCGCATTCGATAATCGTCGGTCGCCATTGACCATCGTCGATCACTGTCAACTACCATCGATCGTCGTCGACCTCAGGCGACCAACACCTACCTGCCGTCGCCGATCGCTATCGGTCACCATCCGTTCTTTGCAACAAGTTTAATCGCACGTCGACGTTATAACTTAGAAAACATTGTAACTCTTTCCTACTCATAGGACAAGTGGTTGCAATTGTAATAATTATTTTATAATGGAACTTTTTAGCTAGGTCAGACCCCATGATTTTTCCTTTGCGGGTTTTCCACGTAGAAACTTCTAGTGTCACTACTAGTCGTTTTCTCTATTTTGAGGGTGTGTTGAACCTTCATACAATGCTAAGACGACATTGTATTACCCTATTGCCACACATTTTCTAGCACTCATCAATATAAAACTATATATTTGTGATTTGATTTTAAGGTCATATGTAGAACATTGAACTTTTTATGTTTAAATTTTTAAATATTAAAAGAATATTATATAAATTTATGTGGCACTTATTAAACTTTCTAAAGATTTGATCATAGTAAGGACGTGTTAGAGTAGAACATTTACTTGATCTATATTTTAAAAAGAGGGCAAGCCTATCTTTTAGTTTAACCACTACTATTGGACTATTCTATTTAAAAACATTAAAATAAAATAAGTACAAATAAAACATTGTTTTATTATTGTATATAAGTATAGTAAATGAATTATTATCATATAGATACATATTAAAATCAATTATTTTTATTATAATTTAAAAGAATTTTTGTGGGCGATAAAATTTAAGATGCTTACACCATTTAAATTAAGAAAGTTTAAATGGCCTACCCAAAGTCAAAGTGCAGACATGGAAAATAAATTTTCCTCCGGCTGTCTGGATGGCCAACCACCGATGACCACGTCGCCCTCCGATGACGTGTATAGCGAAGTGGTCGCCGGTGGTTGGTCATCCGGACGTGCGTTGTCTAAACCGAATATTTTTTCGTAGACATGACATTGATGTTGTTGTTACCTTTTAAAGGGGCCTAAGACACTCTTGAATTATTAAATTTAAAGATACGTTAAAATTTTATATTTTTATGGGTAAGAACAGTTTTTTTGGTGCACAAGGTGCAAAACTTTGAGCTAGTTTGATGGTAGAAATAACAAATGATGTTATTATGATAAAAGATAATTTTATGTTGCATAAGATTACGGGTGTAAACGAGCCGAACGCGAGCGAGTAGAGGCTCAGCTCGTGTTCGGCTCGTTTATATTTCGAGCTCAAAAAGTGTGTTCATGTTTGGCTCGTTTG
>JXCR01012356.1:0-15561 GCA_002079205.1 Phalaenopsis hybrid cultivar | reverse complement strand
CCTTGAGATTTTGTGAAATGGTGATTTGAATTGGTTGTGCCATGAGAATGTTAAAAAAGTTGTGATGATCTTTTCACTCTAATCTTACTTTACTTTTAATCTGGCCAATTGATTTGTTAAAATATGTTGAGTTTTACAACTAAAGTGAATATTACATCCAAGATTTAGGGAGGTCAAAGTTCTTAAAAGTTGGGTGCAAATAAATAGGGAAATAAAAATTATCAGGCGTAATATTGGAGATTTTAGAGTGACAGACTAAAATCCTTAATTCGGTCCTATCATTTGGGTGCTGAAGTGTAGATGTTAGCCCTCAAGTGAGGGGAACGTGAGAGCTCCGAAGTGAGAGCCGATATCCTCCCAGCCTAGACGCAGATTCAGTAACCAAGCATATGATTATTCAATGTTCTTTATGCCTAGCTCAAAGGGTAAAGAATAGGTATGCTCCTATTTGGCACAATATAATTTGAACTGATTCAATTTATCCATTTACTTAAATTTCTTGACTAGGAGAAGGATGCTTTCTTATATATTTAACTTCACATTAGAAACATTATTAGCAGAATTAGTTGATTGAGAGTTTATTAAAATTACATTTTTATTTTTAATTGCCTATTAGTGAGAAATATGCAATTTGAACTATGTTGTTGTGATTAAGTATTGATTTTCTAAATCTTGAGTTCGTAGCATCTAATATTACTCATTGTGGGATCGATATCCAGGACTCCATTAGAGCCCTGTATTACTTGAGCGATACATATACTTGCGTTGATAAGTGTGACTTTACAATTATTGAATATTTTATACACATCTTTATCAAATCTATAACTGTTGTCAAGTTTTTGGTGCCGTTGCCGGAGATTTAAATCTTCTAGCAGCAGTATCAAATTCTTGTATTTTTAAGCATATATAAAGTCGTTATCAATGGCCTTAGACTATTAACCAAGAAAAAGAACTCCAATGTTATCCTAAAGATGACAAATGTAAATCTTTCTAAATATTTGGTGATTTAAGGTGCATTCATCAATAAGCATGGGCTACTTCACCCTAGGATACCCACATAGTCCAAAGGGTTATAGGTCTGGGGTTTTATATGTCTTAGCCCTTAACACTATCAATAGCCTTAGTACTTCATCCTAGGATACACTTTATCTTAAGTCTAACCTAGGCTTTCAGACTTAAGTTATACAAGGTGTATGTATGGATCTGAGTGTTATTCTTAAGTTAGCTAACCTAGACCTCGATATGGTTTCAATTGTCTAAGTTGGTAAATTTTAATTTATTTTGGCGGGTTTGATTTCTTTTTTATTTTAATTTGATTTAAATTTCTAGTTTGTCGACCAAGCATGAAAATCTGTATGTTCTAAATTTGATGTTTTGTATTTAGTTTTCTGTCTAGGTTGGTGCTCTTCCATTTGGTTTACTATTCCATGTTTGAAGTTCATAAGTAAAATATCCAAAAGAAAGGTTTCACGTGTATGCTATTTTATAATACTTCTACATTCAACACTTCAATCTTATTCACATGATTAATATTCAAAATTTTCTTTTTTATATACAAATGTATCCTTTTAAATGTTTAACTCATGATTATTATTATTTTTTTGTAAAAGAAATAACTTATCATGCTAAGATATAATTTTATCATACAAAATTACTTTAATTGTTTAACTATTTAACATGAAAATAGATTGGATGTTAAATACACAAGTATTCATAAAATTGTATTAAGATTTGCATGTTTATAAATTAAACATATAACTTGTAATTTTTTGGATGAAAATTTGGAAATCTATATATAAACATTTATTATTTTGTATGGATTTTATCCTCACAAGCTCATATGTTTTATTATACCAAGCTCATATGTTTTATTATAAAAATTTAAATATTTTGCGAGAAAAATTTATTTTATCACAAATTTATTTAGAAATGGGATTTGAAGCTTAAGAAATAATTTGGAAAGTTAATCATAAAATGATAGTTTTTTTTTGAAAAATAAAATTTTCTTTAAGACTTTAGTAGGTTTTTTTAAAAAATGGGTTTAAAAGCATAAAAATTTAATTGTCTTTTCAAAATTTTAAAGTGGTTTTACAAGCTTACAATTTGAATTCCTTAAGCTTATAATCATAGCTTTTAATTTCATACTTCATAGTAACATGAGTTTTCATGTTTGGACACAAATAACTTTATTAGAAAATAAATTTAATCATTTCAAGCACATTTGGCTATAATCACTTTGAAAGATTAAGTAGCTTACTGATGGCATTAATTTTTTATATCACAAGTGTAGGATACCTGTTTGATTGCTACATGACCATATTCTGCTCATATGTAGGTCGCTATGGCTCTAGATTGCCATCCAGGCTCTTTAGTACGTGCTTAAGGCATGAAACAGAAGCTGAATCGAGCACACCTATGCCCAAAATGAAATTTTTAGCCAATTAGGCAAAGAGCATGACACCCTCACGTCGGATCTCTGATGCTCCATGCTAGTCTAGGTGCACCCATGCTGGTTTAGGTGCACCCATGCCAATCTAGGCGCACTTACACCTTGAAGCTGGTGCACCTGTGACCTAACACAGATAGTAGCCTAGTACACCCGCACCAGCCTAGGCACATCCCTAGTGCACCCGTGCTAGGCTCCAGGAAGCGTACCCTAAAATGTTGACTTGGATCCCCACTTGGCAATATAAGCTTCTATTGAGCATGACCTAAATTCTAATGGTTAAATGGGACTCCTCCATATCTTCCCGCCTTCCCATGACCCAATGTGATTGATCTTAGGTGGAATAAACACCCTTATTCTATGGATTTTGAAGGGAAAAAGGACCAATGGACTTGTTAATTTAGGGAAAGAGAGGGGGATCCAAATTTTCATCTTGCATTGAAGATCTTTTTAACTAAGGGAGAGCTAGAGAGCTATAAAACACTTCTTTCTTGGAAGAGAAAACCCTACGGGTAAAGTGTGAGTTTTCATCTTTGTTCTTTTTCCATTTTTTTCCTCTTCTTCATCTACTTCTTCTACTACATCTCTTCTTCCCCACTTCTTCATTTCCTTGAGATTGAAAGAGAATATCTTTATTTTCTCAATTTTCATGTGAAGAAGAGAGGAGATCAACCATTCTACTGACAAGCAGAGCTTGGAGCTAAAGAGAACTCTTCCTCAGTTGTCACATTAGTGAGATCATTTTCTTTTCTTAGAAGACCTTTTAAGCTGATGTTAGAGGATTAAGTTAAGCTGTTGTTAAAGAGAGCCTCGTTGAACTCAATTTTATGTGGTCTTCCTCTTCCTCTCTTCAAAGCCTAGGATCTAGCCTTAGGTTTTCTTTTGGACTCTCCTAGAGGACTAGTACTGGGACCCACATTATTTACAAATTCAATCCTTTTCTTAACTCGTTATTGTCTCATATGGGTGGTTTCAAAAACTCAACATTTAGTTGGGTTGATTAAAACCAACGTATTTAAACTCAAGTTTAGTTTCATAGGATTGAGAAAGCCATAAGAAGATCTCTTAATGTGCGACGAGCGACTCGCTGTCGAGAGCGGTCTTCTAGAATTTGGTTGTTACATATGCAAAGATCAGTCAACATTTTGCTTGTTGAACGACTCCGATTGGACTAAAAGACTTCATCCACTGCATCACACACAAATTAATGATAAATTAGTTTGATAGTCGAAAAATTTGTTCGGACGATCCCGGATGACGAAAAAGACCACGCAAGCGCGTCCGAAATGATAATTTTACCTAAGAAGGACATATACACTGATATTATTTCATATACGGGACAATAATACATAAAATAGTAATAATAATAATAATAATCATAAAACGGACACTTTCACCACTCCCTCACACGCTTGGCCGTTTACGCGATTCTTTTCCTTCGTGCTCTGGCCGAGATATCCTCCTCTCGAGTGGGAGAAACCCTTTTCAGAGATTCGATCGCTCTCCACTCGCGGACCCTAACCAACTTCCTCCCCATCGTTGCTCTCTTCTCATCGGCAAGCCATTCATTCGGTTATAATTTTCCTCCATGGGGAGCTAAGTCACGCACTTCTTCTCTTTCAAATTCCCTCCTCCTTAATTTCTTCAGCCCAAAATTTTTGAGATGATTGAAGGCTCTATTTCTTAAACTTCATTCGTTCCTTCTCAGATTCTTCATTGGAGGTTTGATCTTCACATTGCAATGCTTAGTTTTCTTTTATGGATGTTTCAGTTAAAGTTTGGAAGCCTGTTAAAATTAAGACTAAATTGATCTATAGAGTGAATTAAATCAATTCTGATTGAAGTTATTTGATTCGGTTCTTAAGCTTATTGTGCTATCTTCATGGTATTGGATTTCAGTTTCACGGTGTTGAGGCTGTTTAAGGTATATTTTAGTTTTTTCTCTCTCGATCCCCTTGTGAGATTTTTTTTTTGGTGATTATTAAAAGCTCAGAGGAAGATCTGGATACAATATTTGATGAAAATATAATTTCATGCTCTAGTATAGTTGTTGCCCGGGATAATTGGTTTTCAGTTGTTCTTTTGAATCAATTCTAATTGGAACAATTTGATTCGATTATTACGCTTCGTTATACCTTCTTTTATTTGTAGCATTAGATTGCCGTTTCATAATGCCGAACTTGTTTAAGATATTTATCGGGTTTCATTTTTTTTTGGTTTGAATCTTGTTTTAATGCTGATTTATTGATGATTATCAGAGTTTAAAGAGGGATATGGACATATTAACTGGGAAATGCAATGCTATGCTATGGCTGAAGATAACTGGTTTAAAGTGTTGCTTATCAACAACAATATATAAATGAATTATGTTGTTGTTGAAAGTAACAATGGCTTTGAAATATAAGAAGAAGAAAGAGTAAAAAAAGGATTAAGGATCTGAGATTTTTTAGTAGTCATTTTCGATAATTTCATGCTGTGAATTCCTTTTGGAGTTATAGAATGCTTTCATAATTATGAACTTAAAAAAAAGATATATATATAAGAGGGTACTTATGCGATTTTTGTGCTATATTCTTCTCATAAATTATATATTCTCGAATACTATCTCATTTCATTTGACTGCTGGGTAGGGATTTCAAATGCAAGAAACACATTTTTATTCGTGTATTTACATACAATCCATACTATTCTTATGCATTCATATATCTCATATTTAAACTCTTATACTTACGCATATTGCCTTTAAATCTTTAACCTCATGTAAAGAATAAAACTATCATTATTCTCTTTAGTTTAAAATACAAATCTTCATGTATAAAGGCATGGCGGTATGTATATTTGTAGTTTGAATTTTAAATGTTAAATATGTAAATTCATAAAGATTGGATAATATCTAGAGAAATGTTTGTAAAAATAGGTATATATGTGGTTAACTTACACGTTCACCTTAAGATTGATATGGATGGATACATTTTTTATGTATTTGACCATCTGAATGAGGAGATATTCATGCACTTGTTGTACAATGGTTAGACTTCATTTACTTGCTTGCTTACTATTTAATTTGGAATCATAATAGAGTTGCTAACTGCCTCATGGTTTGAGTCAAAAATAACAAGTGAGATTTTGTTGGAACATTGAATAATAGTGATTTGATTTCTGTTCTCCGGTATCAAATGTGTATATATGTATGTTGTATGAATGAAAATTTAAGCACTATTTGTGCTAGTTTACTTGAGCTATAGAGAGGACTCATTTCTCTTATTTGAGAACTAGATTTCAGATTGGTTGGAAAACTCATATACATTACACACAATTCTCATGTACTTACATATCTGACACCTAAAGTTTGAGTGCAAATTGAACTTTGGGGTAGCTTGTGTTTTGAAATTGTTGGAGCTTTTGTTTTTTTTTATTCTAAAGGTTTAGTGGTTTGGTTTTGCTGGGTTGGTTTTATGGTTTTCTGGCCTGGTTACTTGGTTTCCTGGCCTGATTGCTCAATATCTTGCCTGGTTGTTAGGTTTTCCTATTTGTTGGCTCATTTTTCTGGCTTGCTTTCCTTGTTTGGTTCCTTGGTTTTATTACTCGTCTGCTTGGTTTTTCTTGCTTTGTTGCTCGTGGTGGTCATCGTAAGTCTTAGGCTTAATTCCAAAATTAACTTCAGATGATTCACTACTTCTGATACTTCCTTTTAGTTCGGTGGCTGTCTTCATATTACTGGATTGTTTTGTGGGTGTTTAAAATATAAGCCAAATTGCTTTCCTTTGAAGATAAAATTATTCACCTCTTGATTTCCACTTTGAGCCTTATTGGGTGCATGTCACGCAATGCTCTTATATTTACATATCTGGCAACTGAACTTTAACTTACACAAATATTACCTTACCTTTGCAAAGAAAAAAGTATTGCATATTTTCAAAATGGCGTGTATTAAACATTCGGCGATATACATAAATCAATCTTTGTGTTTTGATAAAAAATATATTTTACCTTTTTTTTTACTTCTAAGAAGCGGGATGCACATTGTCATGCATAGAAAAGGTAATGTTTATGTAAAAATTGAAGTTTGGAGATTAGATATGTAAATATATAGGAATTGTATGGTATGTATGCAAGTTTTCATATATTCATCTTAATATCAATTGTGGAAATATTCAGAGTTGGATAGAAGTTGCCAAATTATTGGAAAGTTCATATGGATTCTTGGGTTGGTCTATAACCAGGAGGTATTATGGAGCAGGAGATATTATGGAAAATGTGCGATGATGCAAAAGACATCTAGCGCTAAAAATTAAGATAATAGAATCGTGCCTCTTCTGACACGATAATCTCGTGAGGGTGCAGGATCGACACTACCATTTGCCAACATTTGACAAGAAGCTATCCATGTTTTCCTACTTTGCTGGTAACTCTAGCCTAACGATGTGAGTGACTCGTGGACCATCTGATTTATGAAATATATATAATGCGAAAAAACCTTTTCTTGCGGCACTAATATTTTGGCTTTCTAAGTGAAAGTTTAATATATTCACATGCTTAACAAATTAAGAAATTTGAGTGTTACCTTCCATGGGTTCACTTGTTAGTCACCTTGAGTGGGTTAAGAGTTGCCCTCTCTGATTATCTTGCCGGTAGCTTTTACCCAAAGTGGGACTTTATAAGCACATATGCTGATGGTTGCCTACGGAAGTCCCTCGAGAATTATCGGGGCCACTAGTCCTGAAACTGAGTCCATCCCTTAACTCATAACTCATGCCCAATTCCGGTCTTCCAGTTGTTTATCATTTAACATTATACAAATATACATGCTCATATTTTTTTTATATTTAAAATTGAAAAAAATGCTCTGTGTTTGTTTATTTCTTGTATGTATGTACAAAATGTCATCAGAGGCGGCAGGTACTTGCTACTCCCTTTTCTTTTACTGTACTTAATTTTATATGCTTCATTTAAGCTTGTTGTATTGCAATTATTCTTCTATTTATTGTATTCCTGACATTCGAAAGAAACCCCTAGGGTAGAAAATATAAGACATATGTTTAAGGTAGAAAGCTCTAAAATGTACAATTCATTCATTTCTTATGTGAAGCCCTATAATAGAAAACTTAGGGCCTATGTTTTGGATTGGAGCCCTATAACACGTGACCAACGCACTCTTTTGACAAAATAATTTTAACACCGTTCAAAATTTTATAAAAAAACACATTCAAATTTAAATCAATTCAAACCATTCATTCAGGATAAAACGTTAAAAGAATATTAAAATCATATTAATGCACCTTTGAATTTATGGGGACTTTTTGGAGGAGGTAATCTACAATTATTAATAAGAGTTCTTCGGTCTACATAAATCGAACAACTTGTTTAAACTAAGTAATTCAAAATTAACAGTGGCGCCGAGATGACAAAACTGTGGGACCTTGACAGACGTCGCTTAACATCTTTAAGATACCCCCTTATTTTCTTCTATCATTAAATCACAATAAAAAAACAATAAGAGCCCAGGATAGGTTGTTCGAGGCATGTTTTCTCTCCTCTCTACTCTTTTCAATGAGACCATGATGCAATCAAATGACAGTTAACCTTTAGATGATATCATGACCAAAATATGAAGCAAGGGATGATCTTAAATTAAACTGTTTCTATAGACTTAAATAACATAAACCTTTAGATCTTCGAGGTTTCTTGTCTAGTACAATGCAAATCCTCATGCAAATTTTTAGTCATTTATACGATCTTATGTCGTGCGATATAAACCCTAATTTTTTTAGGATTCCAAGGTAGTTGTTATGCATAACCTAAATCCTCCTATCTTCTTAGGTCATTTACATGCTCGTATGTCGTGCAGATATAAGTCCTAAAATTCTAATGAATTATAGGATTAAAACAATAAAAACTTCTCTTTTAAAGATGTAAAGCCAAATAATAGGATAATATTATTCATTGAGGTTTCCTCGGTATCTCCGACATCTACGTTTCGCTCCCTTGGATTTCAGTAATTACTGTTCCACATTGAGCCATTCCCACTTGATTTTCCTATAACCAATCATGGAAACTAAACTTTGAAATCTTGAAGATAAAACTCTGATCTTAATCGAGAATTTTCTTATGTGACTTTAGTCGTTTAAAATGTAATTAATTATAGTGACTTTCTTCTAGATGAGAATTAGTAACTTAGATAATCTAAACGTCATATGATCCTCAGATTAGGTAGGGGAAGAATTTGCTGGAAATTTCATAGACCAAACAAATATCCTAAACTTTTTTGTTTGATTAAATTAAGCCTATTCATAAGTAATATTATCATCTTTCGAGGTCACATTATTTATAATGTTGTGTTTGATTATTTAAACAATCAAATATTTGAGATCTATTCAATCTCATTTTTCAACATTAAAAATTCACTTTTTTAAAATCAAAACTATAAATATCTTAAATCAAACATATTTTTAAAATCCACAAAACAAACAAAAATAAAATCATATTTTTCTGGCGAATCTGCTTGGGGCTAATTTTTCTCCATCTTTGATTATGTGGTTTTGTCTTCATACATCGCTAGTGTGCATATGTTCCTGATAGGCCGTGGCTACTATTCTTTTGCTGATGCACTCTGCTCATTTCTTTCTTGAGCATGTATAATCAACTGACTCCTTGATTCTAAAGTCATCAGTTTAATCATCCTTAAACAGAGGGGTTCCAAAATCTCTAAATTTTCAAGTGGGTTGGACCCCAATAGCATGGTGAGTTAGGAGCAATGAGTGAAGTTGATGAAAGTGATTTCAATGTGGAATACTCTCCTTCCAATTTCGGACTGGGTCATACATTTTACCTTCACTTTATTCCTCTTCCGAGTTTGACTTATTTTTAACAAGTCATGCTAAATTTCACTCCTGAAATCTTTTTATTAAAATTTCAAATGAAATAAAGTCCATTAATACTTAAAAATAAAACAAATTTTGAAAAAATTAAAATAAAATAAAATCCAAATAAAAAAAATAATAAAAAAGAGGAAAAATCTGTTTGGACAAAGTTTCAAAAAGAAACACCCACTTTGTCTGACAAGTTCGTTAAAATTCAATATTCGTCCTAAAATTGTTACGATAAAGAGGAAGAATGGAACAAGATAATATTCTGAAAGTTTTTAAATTTCAGGAAATATCTTTGCCAAAGCGTCATCGGAATGGATTTGGCTGTTAATAAGTACGAGTTGACTGATGGAGCATTTATTAAGTTTGGACAATGATTTGACAATACTGAAATCAAATTTGGTATTGTCACCATTGCTGCGGCAAAGCCCGAAATAGTATGATCCGTTGAGCCTGTTGTGGAGTTTAACTCGAATTTTGTTGAAGAGTTCCCTCCTCTATAAAGGGTATAGGTTGAGGACTCCACAGTTGTTGCAAATTTTGCTGCTAGGATCGTCAGAACTATTCTGAGGACAGTTTTTGCTACTATTATTGGTTTTGTTGTTACTGCAGTTGTTGTTGTTCCTGTGCCAACAAAGGGGAAAAGAGTTCAGGTGATGCCTTGTTATTTCGCCAATTTGTTAGAAGTCTTTCAGGAGCTGCTTTCGACTAGTACGTGGAGCTTTTGAATGATTCTATAAGGTTATTTATGGAATTAGAAAACTTTTTTCATCAAATTGTTTGCTAGAGCTTAGCATCACATCTCCGTTGGTGATCTTGTGATAGAGAAACAGAATCAGGATGAAACTTTGGTGGATTATATTATGTGATAGAGATATTTAAGTATGAAACGTGAACCATAACTCCAATAAGAGGATGCAATTGAAATTCTGTTACAAAGTATTCACAGACCAATTGTTTTTCTTTTTAAAGTATTTTCAATCAAAATTTTTGAAAAGTTACTCAGTAAAGTTGGGAGTCTCCAAGAAGAAGCTAAACAACTTGATTCATTGAAAAATTTGAAAAATAGAGACTGATGAAAGCCTTTGAAAAGAAGTTTAGAACTGTTACAACAATAGACAGAGGAAAGCAGCCAGTGCAAATACGAGCTGAACAACCTCAATAGAGTTATCAGCCTTCTTAATAATATAACCAATAGTCATATCAGCAGAGGCCTTATCAGATGAATGGAATGCAAGTACCATTTATAACTGAATGCTTGAATAAGTTGTATCCTTTTATGAATGAATTAGTGGGTAAGATGTTTTGCAATTTGATTAAGAAACCAAAATTTAATTTGCCCAAGCCAAAGAAACTAATTGAAGTTGATAAAAAAGATCCATCAATTGTATTGTCTATACCACATATAGATTTGACATACCATAGATGATTGTTTTTCATTCAAGAATTGGCTTGAGTATAATCTGAAGAGAGCATAACAATCATAAAAAAATATTTAAGAGAACTTGAAAGATGTTTTATCAATATAATTTTGGTCGATCTAATTGTTCCAATTGACCCTTATACAACCAATGATGGATGGAATATGGTATGGAAAAATCTTCAAAGAAGATATTAAATAGGATTAAGACTGCTTCCGAACAAACATAAATTCAAAGTCTGAAACCTGCAATGCTAGCACTATCGGTTGCAGTAGAAAAAGTATCTCAGAAGGAGATGAAAAAGACTACAGAAGAGAAGAAGATCGAAGAGTAGAGTGGGAGTTGCTTCTTCCTAATTGGTTGTTACAGATTTGGAGAAATTTTTCAAACTTTTAACTCTATATGATTTCAAAGAATTTTTATTTTGGCCACATTTTGACTATTTCAAGCAATAATATAACTGATAACAACCAACCTAATTCAGATCTTAATTTCAATTCCAATGATAATTCTCAAATTGTACGAAATATTAGCAGGTCTAATAGAGAAGAAGATATTGACAAAAATGGTTACTACAACTTGAAAAGTGACGCACCTATCTTTGAATTTCATGGGACATCAATTGTAATTGAGTTTGAATCCTCAGACTCCGAAGCAATTTCAATTAACCTGTTACTCCAACTCCAGAGGGGATACCCTTAGACTTAATGCATTTGAAGGAGATAACAAAAATAAATTTAAGAAGTGCAAGAGTATTACCTTCAAGAATGGGTCTAAAAGATAATGCAAAACAGGTAATTGTTCAAGAAGAGCCAATTCCGTGAGTAGATGAAGTACCTGTTTGGGAAGAGATCAAAGAACTGAGTAATAAAATGGACTACAACGTGTTAGCCCATCTTAGGAAGTTACCTACTAAGTTGAGCATTTATGACACCCTGATCTTATCAAAGGAAATGAGAGAAACACTAGTTAAAGTTTTGCTTGATCCAAAACTTTATTTAGCTCAGCTCGTTAGTTCCTTTTTAGATGAGGTTTGATCGTTGAAAGAATAGAGAAAAGTAACTTTTACGGATGAAGACATGTTGCTCGGTATTACTGATCATAATCGACCCCTATGCTTTTTTGTCAGCATCAATAAATTCATGCTTTCCAAAGTGTTGGTGGATTCAGTAGCATCCATCGATATAATGAATCTACGAATGTTGGCATATTTGGATATTGACACTCGTAATTTAACAACTGATAAAATAATGCTAAGAAACTTCAATCAGAAAGGAGAAAGAGCCATTGTATCAAATACACTACTATTAAAGGTTGGTGATTTAGTAACAACTACAAAATTCCATATCACCGACTTTGAGACTGTGTTTAATACCCTTCTGGGTCGACTGTGGATTTACAAACATAGGATGGTCCCTTTGTCTTTACATTAGTGCATAAAATACCATCACGAAGGATAAGAGAACAATATCAAAGATGATTTACAACTATGTTCCATACATGAAGTAGGAATTTATGAAGATGCCGCTTATTACACTCCCCTGAAGAAAATAATTTTCTCAGAGATACTATACCAAATGAAGAAAAAAATCCAAAATAATTATAAGATCACGATCATCCGGTTCTAATTTGAAAATCTCTCACAACTCTTGTACAACAAGATGGTGAAGGTTTCTCTAGAACTCGCATTCGAGGTTGAGGACCGGGACGACGTCAAGGAAGGAACAATAAAATTGTTGAACTAAAGAATCCAATTATCAACACTGACTTGGAGGATAGTTCTGAAGAGGATAAATGCAAGAAGGATACAATGACAGCAAATCAAAAGAAACTTCAGTTTGAAATCTTCTAGAAAGATGAAAAGATTCATGAATACAAGTCAATGTACGATAAAATTAACCACTATGTGTAGACTGTAGCCCTAAACACGATCTATCCTCATAAGGTTGAGGGTTTGGTGGTCAAGAAAGTGCCTGGTGTAGGCACACAACCATTAAGTTTCATCATGGTTCTTCTACTTCTTCTAGTTCTGAAACTAATGTAAAACTAGAAGAAAATACTTCTGAATTATTAGAATTGCTCGTTAAATGGTATTCTCCTTGTGTCCAAAAACTTGTTCAACGTGGTTTTGTGCATAAAATGTGGAAGAAATACCAATCAAACCATTTTGAAGAACTTTAGAGAAATAATAATTGAGCTTTTAATTCAAAACAAGGTATTTGGTTCAACACAGTAAGGCTGGTTGATGATATGGAATTTTTGTCAGGTTGTTACTGATGACCCTAATGAAGATTGTTTAAAAGCTTTGATCAACTTCAAAGACCCCCCAATCAAAGATGCTCTATCAGAATTTGAAGAAGAGATTAAATTAACAATCGACGAACTGAAAGAGATCAACTTAGGGACAAATGAGGAATCTAGACTAACTTTCATTTGCTCTCTACTTAGTGAAGAAGAATCTACAGAAATGATCAAGTTTTTTACATAATTCAAAGATTGTTTTGCTTGGATCAACGACAAAATGCCTGGATTAGCTTCAGAAGTTGAAGTGCATAAATTGGGATTGGACCAAAATGCAACCCCATTTAAGCAAGCTCGTAGAAGAATGCGTCTTGAGATCAAAGAACAACTCATAGTTGAGGTTAAGAGATTAATAGATGCTAATTTTTTTCGTGAAGAGTAGTACCCGATCTGGTTACCCAGTGTGATACTGATTAGAAAGAAGGAACAGTCAAACTCAAGTTTGCATCGACTTCATATATTTAAATAAAGCATGCCTAAATGAAAATTTTTTGCTACCAATTCTAGAATTAATGGTTGATATTGCATCATCTTACACAATTTTTTCTTTTATGAATGGACTGTCTGGACACAATCAGATTAAAATGACACCATAAGATGAGAAATTCACAACTTTCAGAACGACAATTGAAATATATTGCTACACAGTAATGTCTTTTAGATTCTAGAATGCCGGTGCAACTTATCAACGGGTGATGACTAGGATTTTTGATAAACTCATTCACAATCAAATCAAATGTTATATGGATGACGTGGTCATTAGAAGCAAATAGAAGGACAATAATTTGCATGATTTGAGAATTATCTTTGAGCGGTTTTGACGATTTAATCTTTAAAATGAATCTCCTAAAGTGCACCTTTGGTATCACATCCGGGAAATTTTTAGGATTTGTTGTCTATCACCGAAGAACTGAAATAAATCCCTAGAAAATCAAAGCTATCTTAAAAATCCCGTCCTCTAAGAACTTAAAGCAATTATGATCTTTTTAATGGATATTAACATATATAAGGTGTTTCATTTCTAATTTGTTAAGTAGGTGTCAAGCTTTTCCTGTGTTGACTAAGAAAGATGTCAAGTTAACTTGGGATGATAAATGTCAACATGCTTTTGAAAGTATTAAACAATATTTAATGACACCTCTTATATTAGCAGTCATACTCTCGAGTAGACTGTTGATATTTTATACTGCGATTTTAGATTGCTCCCTCGGAGCACTGTTAGCTCAGGTCAATGACGAGGGCAAAGAAAATGTTCTTTATTATTTAAGTTATCGTCTAATTAAGTATCATTCTATTGAGAAACATTGTCTAGCTTTGATTTTTGCTGCTCAAAAGCTAAGACATTATATGCTTTTTCACAAGGTTAACCTTATTTTAAAGTTTAATCCATTGCAATATTTAATGATCCGACTGACACTTTCCAATAGGTTTGCAAGGTGGTCGATGACATTATTACAATTTGATATAACTTTTGTATCTCTTCAAGCCGCAAAAGGACAAATCTTTGTAGATTTCCTCGTGGCACACCTGTTATCGGCTGAATCTCCTCTTAATGATGATTTACTAGACGAGCAAATAATGAACCTAGAAGACTCAAGTGCTCGACGCTGAGAGATGTACTTTGACGGAGCCTCGTTAGCACGAGAAGACAGTATTGCAAACAATAGTGCCCGATAAAGTAGAAATTGAACTAATTTTTATTACACCGAATAAAGGAATGTTGAGATATTCTTACCATTTAGCTGAGCAATGTATGACTAATGAAGCATAATATGAAGCTCGGATAACTAGATTGGGATTTGCATTATTAATAGAAATAATTGATGTAAATATTTACAGTGGCTCACAATTGATTATCAAGCAAGTCGTCGGATGATACAAAATTCTGAAACCCATGCTGGAGCAATATTTCTATTACACGATGAAATTATTAGAACTGGTCCTTAATGTGACATGGTACAAAATTTTGAGGGGTAAAAATACACTTACATATGTTTTAGCCAAGCTCGTAAAAGAATTTGTATGTCTACAAGAAGACTTTATTTATATAGCTGTACAAGGACGTCAGCTTTTATCCTAAATTGATATTAGTAGATTTCATAAATTGGGAAGGATGAAACATTAGTAGCAGTTACAAAGCTATAGAAGATTAGCGTCAGCCGTTTTTAGAATATTTGCAAATAGGAACGTAACCTGATGATAAGTCAGTAGCACATCAGATAAAGAAAAGAGCTCTGTCATACACTTTAATATATAATGTCCTGTACAAAAGATCTTTTGATCAAATGTGGCTGAGGTGTCTGAACGAATCATAAACATAGCAAATTGTGAAGGAGGTCCACTCAAAACTTTGTGGTGCTCGTCAGCCAGATCCTAAAATGAAAATGAAAGTCAAAAGTTTAGGGTATTACTGGCTAGTAATGATGAACCACTATATGAAAATCGTTAGGCTGGGAGGATACCCTCTCTCACTTCGGAGCTCCCACGTTCCCCTCGCCTGAGGGCTAACATCTACACTTCAGCACCT
>JXCR01012353.1:6153-16398 GCA_002079205.1 Phalaenopsis hybrid cultivar | reverse complement strand
TAAAATAGTCTGAAAGATGCGAAGATTTAGGTTGTAACAAACGACAACCTCAGAATCCTAAAACAAGTTAGGGCTTATTTTGCACACCAGCTCGACCTCCTTTAGACAGAGATCACAAAATATAAGGGTGGCCTCTTTATCCCAAATGGTCGATGATCCGAACTCTTTAGTTTTACTCATTTTGACTGTGAGATGAACGAGCTAGCATGAAATTAAAACTATTCAAGAGAGAAAACGTCAGCCCAAAAATTAGATGGAATAATAAAGATCGTGGAAATTGATAAGAATAACTAATATTGTCTAGATTATGCAATAACTTCTCTACCTTATGCAACAGAGGAGTAAATTATAGATTCTTCAACATCTATCATAGGATTGTTTAGTTAAAGTACATAAAGCTAAGAAGCAAAAATCTTATTAGATGAGACAAATATATGGTGCATGCAAATGCCCATAGATTTATGTAGTGTGAGCCTCTCGAGCATCCTTCACATTTTCCAGAAAATGTATTTTTAATTTGCGCAACTCGCTCATATGTTCCAACTCCCCAATTCTACAACCATTCTCATTCTTAACATTAAACCCATTTAGTTCTTGAAGTGACCTTAATTTCCCAATTCCAGGTACACTAAAAAATACATTGGGGGACAATTACATGGGTCGCAGACTAAAAATATTCCTCACATAGCCAGGCACGAAATCATGAGAGCAAAATCCCCAACCGACCTTTTTATAGATTATGAACCATAAATGATAAACTGCTTAGAGATTTTGGCATGAAATTAGCAAAAGAATTTTTCCAGTTAGCACATGCTAACATGGTAAAACAACAAACGAAAATGAACAACAAACCAATCTTTCTCTATGCTTCAAAAATTTCAGTAAAATATTGACAGATCTTATATAGAGGTAAAAACAAGTGAATCTAGATTTTTAGCATCTTTGATCATTCTCAACACATCCAGATTTTTAGCATCTTCGATCATTCTCAAAGAAGAAGAGCACGTGAGTATAGAGAAGGTTTTCGGCCAAATATATTAGGGCGAAGATCGGGTTAGCGAGGGCAAGGGGGTAAAAGTTGGAGTGTGAATGCGGATCGCGAGGATATACCCGAGGTCTGCGTTTAATTGAAAATAGAAAACAGGGTTTTTAAAAATGCGCACTAAAAACGCCGTCGCATGTATAAGCTTGCCCCAAACGGGCCCTTAGGCTTAACCTCAATGCAAATTAAAGCTTGGAGTAGAATCTTGGACTCAAGACGAAGCTTCTCAACCCATCCAATTGAGGTCTCACCTGTTGGACAAAGATATAGCTCAAAAACTCCTATTTTGGCTTTGGTTTGGCCTTTTATGAAGAGAATGAACAATCCATGTCTACTTAGCCATAGAGATATATTAGCTTTACTTAAATGAAGGTGTAGGAACAAATCCTATGTGAATTAGTGAAGTATCGAGAGAGATCTTAAGCTTAGAGTGTGGATGGCTTTCGGGTTAAGGTTCATTTGGGATGAAGAGGGGATGTCATCCATTCTCATGTATTTGAAACAAATGATTCGGATTGTGGTGGAAGACGGAACAATCCAGCTCAATACATGTTACCGCAGGCTTAACATCATGTCTATTCTACCCTATGTATTGAATATTTAGTTATTAATTAATTAAATGCCCCATAACTTAATTAGATCATAAAAGATGAAATATTGCTCGTCATGGCATGAAATTTTGTGGGCTCATTCCTCATGTAATTAGAAATGTTTTCTTATTTTCTCAAGGTCAAAGAACACACCTAACTTAAAAAGCCCATATTATTTAGGTTAATCACCTTTATTTTAGTTAAGCAATTATAAAAAATAAAATATATATCAGAAAATTTTAAAATCAAGTTTATTGAGTTAACTGAAGTTAGAGACATCAATGAAAAATAAAAAAATTATTTTTTTTAATATTTATTTATTTAAATAATTGAAAATTTATGAAAATGCAAATAAAAAATGAAATGTCATAAAATGACCTCTAATTCAAAGTAATCACTTTAGAAATGCCCCATAAAAATTTCAAAGTCAGAAAACTTACTTTTGATACAAAAATGCATTTTCTAAAAAAAATGGTGATTTTTGCTTAAAATAATTATAAAAACAAAATAGAAATCATAAAAATATTAAATTAATTTCGGTGAACTTCTTAAGGGCAGGGGCACTGGGAAAAATAAAAATAAAATTAAAATTAAAATTATATTTTTTTAAGTATTTTTTAATTAAAAATAATAAAAATTTGCAAAAATATAAATATATTCCAAAATGTCACAAAATATTCCCTGGCTAAAGATGGTAATTTTAAGTGCTTCCATAAATTTTCAAAGATATGAAAATGCATTCTTAGTATTTAAATCTATTTTTTCATAATTTTATGAATTTTAGCTAAAATAATACTAAAAAAATCAAAAAAAATATAAAATCAACTTTTCTGAGTTCACTGAGGTTAGAGGGATGGATATAAAAATACAAAGTTGATTTGTTTAAAATAAAATATTTTTTCTATTTATTTATCTATTAAAATCAATTAAAAAATCATCAAAATTAAAATAAAATTCAAAAAGTCATGAAAATTGCTCCAAATAGTCCTCTAACTTTCAACAACAATATAAAATTTTCCTAAAAATAGAGAACATGTTTTAAATAATTAAATTAATTAATATTGGAAATTCAAAATTATATATTAAAAATAATTTTAAAAAATAAATAAATATTAAAAAAAAATTTCTCTTCGGATGTCTTAATTAGTCGTTAAGTAAGAGGTCAACAGTGATTCACGGACATTTGGATTAAAATGAAAGGGTTATGAAGTATAAACCCTAATGGTATATCTAATTTCTCTTCTAATGAAATATAGTATTTTTTTCCTATTCCAAAAAGCAACTGGATTTTCACCGCAAATTTTAATTAACATTTTATTATGTAAAGTATAAATTTTTCTTCTTTTATAGAATTACCTTTTAATTTTTCTTCTATAGTTAACAACATAATTTCTTATTGTAGAAAATTAAGTTGATTTTGTTTTAATTTAAATTTATTTATTTCATTCAAAATATATTGTATAGGATTAGTAATAAATTAAAAAATAATTGTTTTATCAAACGTATTACAATAAATATATGTATTATCAATTTAATTAATTTGCATAATATTTTAGAGGAATGGAGTTCCTAAAATAATAGGTTGTGTTAAAATTTTAACCAGTAGAAATGGAGTATTAATGCAAATATTGTTTTTGCAAATATTAACAAAAGAAATTTTATATTTTATTTCCATTCTATGTCTTGAAGCTGAAGTTAACTACTGCATGATTTTTTTCAAAATATTTAGAATGTATCGTTCCTTCTTGAATATAACTCATATTTGTTCTGCTATCAAAAAGAGCGGTAAAATTAGATAAAAAAATATAGTCTTAATTTTGATTTAAAGTAATAATTATAAATCATTTATGCATAATTGTTTTCTACAAAAAATTTTATAAAGATTGTTCTTGATCAGTTTCTTTTTCTACCGGTATTTAGGTATAATATTGTATAATTCTAGTTTTAATAATATGGTATTTTCTTTTTCTTGATTCTTTCTAAAAATATTTATTTTAGATTTTAAAATATCAACTTCATTTTTTTAAGCATTAATCGTAATGAGTATATTTTTCAGTATTTAAAACTTGAGCTTTATTTAAAGCTTGTTTGATAGAATATCCTGAAAAAAAATTATTAGAAGAGGAAAAGATTCTCCTCTTAACTCGATAGTTAATTTAAGCATTTTATTTCGAGTATTATCATTCTCAATTTGGGATGCAATTTTAACTATCTATTCTTTCATTGAAGAGGATAGAATGAATAAGTCGTTCATTTCGACTATTGATTTGTAATACTTTTCATTATTATATTTCACTCAGATTTTTTGACATTATTTTCATCAAATTCCGATGAATAAGAGGAATTGTCCTCAATTTCGTCTGAATTATCAAATGTCTCTAAATTCTTAGGAGATGAATTTCATATGATTTTGAAAATATATTGTTAAATATTTTTGTCAATATTAAGCTCATTTATTTTCTTTTTAATTATGCACTTATGCATAGTGGTCAGTTTTGCTCATTTTTTGAATAATATTTTTCAAAATTTTGCTTATGATATTTCTTCTTTTGATGAAAAGATTTTTCTTCTTCTTTTGAAAATTTAGAAATATCATAAGTAAATTGTTCACAGAAAGCGTCAAATTTTTTCTTTATATCAACTTTTTTTTTAATTTGATATCTCAATTTAAGATCTGTACACAAAGTTAAGTCTTCTTGTACACGTATTTATTAGTTGTTCATATGTCAGATTTTCATATGAAATATGTTTGATAGTAGTATCTTGTAATTGTCTTTTTATCTTATCAGCAAAAAGAATATGTAAACCTTAAATACATTTTTGTTTCTAGTGTGTACTGTTCGCATCTGGTAGAGACATTAATAAAAAAGATATCTCTGTACTAACAAAAATATGTTGAAGTTGGACATCTTAATTTTTGTAAAAGAGAACAAATTTGTTGTCCATTATCGGATATTATGCCCATAAAATGTTGTAAAATATTGATAATTAATTTATAAACAACATCAGTATTTTCTTGATTATGATTTCCTATTATTATATGACTTAAAATTTTTTGTCTTTGTTCTTGAGTCAAATAATTATCTCACCAGCCTTTGAAAAGACCAGTAAACCCAAACGTTAACTGTGTTACAATTTGATGGGCTCGATTATTCTAACTCTGGGCTACAAAGGCATAAATCATCATTCATTGTGATTTGTATTTGACGATCAGTCATGCCATCAATATCTCATTCATATATATTTTATGGATTATAATTATTTTGATATTTATTATTATATTTTATATATAGAACGTCCGCAGGTTTAGGTCGAGAGTAGAGGTATCGACATGTCTGCCAAGTTTGATATGAAGATGAGGCTTTATTGCCTTTTAGTTTATGTATTTTAAATAATTCTAATTCTGAATTATTACCTTAGAATTGTTCTTCAATGTGTTCAATTTTAATCTTATCATTATTAAAATTTTTTGATTGATCAGTTAATTAATCATCTTTATTTAAGATCGTAATTTTAGTACTATTTTATGTTTTTAATTAATTCTTCAAAATCTTGAGCTAACGGTCATAAGTGAAAATTAGGACTATGAGGTGGTTGTATAGCTAGAACTAAAGAAATAATTGTCGAACTTACTTTCTTTTCATTTTGGGTTTTTAAGGAAAAAATAAGTTGGTATATTTTATTTTCTAGTTTCATTAACTGATTTGAAATTAAAGATAGATTAGTATTTAAAAAAAATAAATTATTAAATTTCACTAATAAAATATTTGGTGGCATTGGTTTCAAGAGTTTTTCCATAAGCATTTAATTCAAAATTTGGGTTATCAGGATCTAGTACTGTGAGAACAGTTGGAGGATAAATAGATTACACTATCATTCCATAATTAATTTTTCATTTTCTGATAACAATGTCTAATTCATGTTCTAATTTTTTGGTTATTTGATTACTAAATCATGTTAAAAATGAAAAAAAATATATATTTCCCTTGATAGAATCTATTTTCATCTTCTTCAAAATAAATTTCAGAAATTTTTCTTCGGTCATCTTTTGTAGTATAACTACAATACCAATTTCTGAAAAATTTGTATTTTATTTGTAAAAAATCATTGATGATAGTTTGTCTTATTTGTTTTTAGCAAATTGTTTTAAATAAGTCATTATTAAGATTAAAACTAGCTACCAATTGTTGAGACAAGTTTTTTATTCTAGTTGGGTGTAATAGATTTATTCTATGTATTCGTTGATTTATCAATGAATTTTCATCGGAATCATTTTGAGATAAATTTGAAGAGCGATAAGATATCTTTTAAATAGTGATGGATCTTCTCGGATTAAATTTTATCACACCATCATCATTAGTATCTTGACTAACTTGTTCAACATCTTGATTAATTACAAGATGAGAATTTATAACAATTTGTAACTGTCATGACTCAGAGAAGCTTACTTCATCCCATTTTATAGTTCTACTGGTAGTTATATTTCAAGCTAACAAATTTATTTCTACGATTGTAGATCTATCTGTTGGTTTTATATTATTTTTAATATTTGGACATAAAGTGTTCATAACCTTAAAATGAATTCGATATATTATTGTGATTATTTCAGATTTAGGTAAGAATTTATACACATGTAATTTGATTCGTATTTTTGCTGCTTCAAAGAGATTTATGTATGTGAGTGACAGTCTTAGATTTGGGAAAGTATTAAAGAAAACTGGTCCATAATATAGACTAATTTTCATGACACCCATCAATGATTTTGCCCTATTAAGGCATCTTGCCTCTCTTAAGCAAATTAAAATTGAAGTGTTCAATCCTCTTAGATTAAGAGGTTTAAATGTCACTTGAATTAAGCCTACATGAACATATTTAAATTTTTCTAAGTAATTATTTAAATCATCTTGATTTAATAGAGAAGTTGTTTTCTCTTGTTTGTATATTGTTAGTGATTGTTCAACAGTTTTAATTGATGATTTACCTTTAAAATCAAATATTCCTATTTATAAATTATAGCTTTTTCTACTTTAAGAATATTTCATTTATTTAAGTCTTCTTCATTTACAAGGTATTCCTGCAACTTTGCATTTTTAATATTTTTATTTCTAGATTGAGATCTTTATAAGTTTCAAGATATTATGGTACTATTGTACTGTGAATAAGTGCTCATGAAAGGCAATCAATAAAACATCTATAATTCTTTTTCGTTAAATAAATTTAATAGGGTAATCCAACAACATCTAGATGAAAATATTATTGCTCCACTAAAGATTTAATCCAAGCGAGCCGAGTCAACAAGGACCAGGCAACAAAGAGTCAATTCCGGACATAAAAATGCTCACATGCGATGATGGCTACTAGATTAAGTTTAGCTTTTAACAATAATATGATCAGACCAAAATGTCCAACTCAGTATAATCTTGCATGTCAGACAAGAATATTAAGTTGCAGAGCAACACCCAACTTTACTGTGCAGGATATACCTATCATGACATATTAGATTATCATATTAAAATTACTAAAAGAAAAGAGCTCCAAAAAAAATTTAGCCACTCATGGCTCTGATACCATGTAATTTGATCTGGATTCCAATGGTTAGAATAGACATGATATTTATAAGATAACTATAAACAGAAAAACAATAGGATAATTTATCTAATTAATTACAATCAACTCATAATTTAAAGTTTTGCACACAAGAAAATATAGGAACTACTTGTAAAAAACAAGAGTGACACATTTCTTGCGTGACCAATAACATGACAAGTAGGCATTACATCTCGCATAGGAGCTGCCTGCAAGGTTAAGTGAGCCAACTGAAGGCCATGGATGTTGCAATTACTGAGTGACTTACAAAGCTAGTTGAGCTAGTTGAATATGATTTCCACTAATACATCACAAAAAATCATGTCAATTGTAAAATTCATTAACTTGTTTATCTAATACAATAAATCTACATTTGAGATGTCAAAAGCATAGAATTTAGACAAATGTATCAAACTTTGCTTAAAAGAAGGTAAGCCAAGTGGATTCAAATACACCACACATAGAATCAGATCAAAAATTAACAAGTTGAATATTCCTATCTTTAACTCAATTTGATAATCATATAAAATTATGACTGATTGAGCATGCCGCATTGATCACACTCGCATAAGAAATATCTTCCAAATATTTGGGATAACAATATTAGTTATAAATAATAAATATTTTTTCTTCATTGATCATCTCTCATATTTTATATAATAATTTTTTTTTTCATAAATATATGATACATTTTTTTAATTGGATGATGATGTGTATCATTTTTCTTATATTGCATATTGATGATTTTGCCAAGTCAGACGAGACGTAGCAAGCGATGAAAGTTTGGTTACCAAGAAATTTAAAAATTACAAAAAGATGATTATCTTTCAAGTTCATATTGGTCATTTAATGCTCATAAATATATGAGCATGATTAGCTACACCTATTATGAGCATAATTAGTTGCCCTTCTTGATTATGTACAAGTCGATCTACACAAAAATTGATGAATTAAAAGATTTTAAACATTGAGGAAAAAGATTTGAACATGGATGCTCTTTGGCAAACTAATATGAAAATAAGGTGGTTCTTAGAAAAGATCCAAGCAATAATAAACATTTTGTTTCTAACATTTGGAAAGAAATTGCATCTAATGTTGCTATTTAGACTTATGTATGCATGAAATGTATTAGTTGCAATTTTATTGGATGGATATCAATGTGTGCTAGCCCAAAAAACAAGGTAGCTATTATACTCCACACATCAATATGTTGTGCTATCAGACACTTTTTAGCCAAATATAAATGTAAAGGGTACACTGTTTCAACACTTAAAAAAATAATTGAAACATTTTTCTTGTAGATTACATTACATGGCCAAGGATATAATGGGGCAAGAACATACATGATGGGATTCATAGACTGATTTTTTTATGAAAAATAATGATTTAATTTTTTTTATTAATTGTTCTGTTCATCAACTCCAGTTAGCATTAATTTTGGCTAAAAAACATATCCAAATTACTTACATTTCATTACAATCTTTAATTTGATATATATTGTTGGTGTTCATTCAATATAAGAGATTTCTTTCTTTTTCTTTTTTTGGAAGAAGCAACTTAACAAAGTTATTGAATAACAAAAGAGTGGAGAAATTAATGCAGAGATTTTAACCAAGTGATTATTGTTAACAAACTTTGAAAAATTACTTAACATGAAAAACTAAATTATGTTTAGTTAGAAGTAGTTATTATAGTTATCACAGTTTGCTTTCAATTTCTTCACGCGCTTGTTTTAACCTCTATAGTTATTGTAAGCTTCTTCTACTCTTTTTTTATTTTTTTTTCTTTTATCATTCAAATAATGCTATATCAATACATAAAAGCATGTTAAATTCTAAGGGCAAAATTTCGAAAAAGACACAATAGAAATAGAATAATTTTGTTAAAAAATGTTGAGAAGAATGGATTACCTATCAGGATAAGGAAAAAATATTACCTTAGAAGTACTGATGCATCAGTACTCCAATGAGGAGGTGCCACGTGGCATTATGGCGGGACCATTGCATACGTGGCACCTCCTCATTGAAGTACTGATTCATCAGTACTCCTGAGTTAATATTTTTTCCAGGACAAGGATAACAATGAATAGAATATGACTATTCAAAGAAGAGTAATAACATGAAAATATAAACAAAATTTATATGCATACCCTTCCGAGTAGACTAATAAGAATAAGTCAACAAGCTCCACATTTCACTACATATAAATAATTGCTTACATTATCTCAATCTAAAAAAATTATAATACACATCAATGTCTATAAACATTAAAATACACATTAATACATAGTTTTGTGATTGAAAAAAGGAATGCCTGAAATCTTCAAAAGTTAATTTCATAATTGAATGCCACCTTAATCAAAAATACACCTTAATAACAAGCATTCAAAGCATTTTTTCTTATAATTAAGCCTTAGTAAAACGCAGAGAGTGAGAGATGACATCCAATGCTTGTTCTCTTATTCACATTTCAGCCATCTTTCATTGAAAAAGAAAAAGATATCGACAATAATTTTTTTATAATGATTAATTCTTTCTGGTTACTCCACCCTTAATTGAAAATATTGATGGCATAATCATTCAATAAAATAAATAATATTATTTTTCACAAATTGCAAAATAAAATTAGTTGATTTATATTCAAATTTTAAGTGAGAATAATGAGCTTATTAACTCATTTAAAAATGACTCGCAATATAATAATTTTCTAAAATAGAAAACATTTTTGTTATATGATTATTTTCGTTCCATAAATAAATGATATGATATGTATTGTCTTTTATTTGTTGATGATATTCTTCTCGTGGATAAAACGAAAGAAAAAGCCCAGGAAAAACTTGAATTATGGAGGTCTACATTAGAGTCTAAAGGCCTTCGTTTAAGTAGAACCAAAACTGAATACATGATATGAAATTTTAGTAGTAATAGCTCTAGTGACAGAAGTGTGACTTTGGGTGATCAAATTATTAAAAGGTGTGAACGATTTAGATATCTTGGGTCCGTTGTCCAAAGCGATGGTGATATAGAT
>JXCR01012346.1:78984-110770 GCA_002079205.1 Phalaenopsis hybrid cultivar | reverse complement strand
AACACTAAAGGGTCTTCACCTACATAATTTTCAAATTAAAAGAAAATGACATTTACCTTATTCTTGGGAATAATCAAGACATCAATGTTCACTGAGCACCGNTGCCATGTATCGATCTTCCTTCAGAAATTTTGTGGATGGAAGGAAGTCATTTTGCGGCGTGTCAGGGATCCGGATGCCACCCACTTTGGCAGGGGAGAGAGTGGTTTGGTGTAAGCCAGGAGTGGTGGCAAAGCTGATGGGATTAGATGCAGTTCCTGTGCCTGTGGGGAGAGATGGCAGGAGGTTTGGTGGTGGTGGAGGTTTTCTGAACAGGAAGCAGAGTTTGAGGAGGATGGGGAAGCTGGAGCTGGAGAAGGAGAGGATAAGCATGAATTTGAAGAGTGGGAAGGGGATGAGAAGAGAAGATTTGGATAAGTTCTTGGGGCTGGACTCTGTTCCTGTTGATTCATTTGGTGGCAAAGCAGACTGGCAATTTAGGAGGGCTCGATAGCTGTTTGTAAGCTCAAGAGAAATTTGTTTTAAGAGAGTTTCAGAAACAGATATGGGTAAAGTTTGTTTGATCTTTGGGTGTTTGGCAAAATGTTTTCACTTCGGAGTATTTGTTTCACTTGATTTGTCATTGAATTGTAATAGGAAAACTTTCAATCATGGAATGAGAGTGCTCATCAAGTGACAATTTTTATCTCAACTCCTTAGAATATTGCAAATTCATTTGTCAACTGCAGAAGACAGATCACTACCTCTTGGGGATACTTAAATTATATATATACGATTATGTTTTTTTAGAAGTTTTCTTTATTTATTTTTCAACCAATATGTTACACATTCAAGAACTTAACATAAGCTTTTTAAACCAAAATTTATGAAGTATTTAAGTCATGATGCTAATAAGATTTTGGAGAAGAATCTAACATTTAATTCGATGTCTTATTAAAAAGTTTTAAATATAGAAAGTTAGAAACCCGATAACTCATATAAAATGATGTAGTTTCTTCCAAATCTTCAAGAAAATATCAAATTCATTTGAAAACATTGATACAAATGAATCCGATAGTAAAACAAGCTATATGCATGATTAAATTCCACAATCCACATGTTAGATAATGTTGCTCGTCATTTCTTCTAAGTTTTTTTATTATTTTTTCCGTACGATTCATTCCTTGAACTATTGGAAATAAAACATCATATTTACAGAAGCTTCAAATTTTAGCAGGAGAATAATTTTAAACGTAAAACATTGTAAATATTAGAGCAACCAAATTTGCCATAGACTTTGAAAAACAACACTCAAAAGTTAGAACATCTCTCAAGACCCTCACACATGTATAAAATTATCATAAACTCATGAAGTTACTTATGAGATGACACATAAGAGAAAATTATATAAATTTATATAAAGTGCTCATCTACTACCATTAATAATCATTGACCATAAAAAAATTCTATAATGTCCTATGTTACAAGATTTCATGATACCCAATGTTGAATGTAAATCGGTCCCGAGGAATAGAGCCTGGCGACCAAAGGAGAGAGAGAGAGAGAGAGAGAGAGAGAGAGAGAGAGAGAGAGAGATTTGCCCCGTGGAAAGAAATAGGGGTATTCCAAGGCTCTTTGGCCTCTATTATTTTACTAAACTTGAGGGTTACAAGAGGGAAGAAGGGTAGAGTTCCCTTTACATGGGGTTTGATAGAGAGAGCCTCATAGACCTTTTTTACACATGCAAAGTGTCATGACCAGACCTGATATAACCCATGTATGGTAATAAATTATACTAATTTGAGTGCACAACATATTATTTTATCTAATATCTATTTGGAAGAAATTTCTTTTATCTTCTAATTTTCATTACACAGAGCCACTAAATCATCAATAATAGTTTAAAAATAAATCTAAAGATCATCATAATTTCATTTTATTTATATACATAAAAGCTATTTACATCCAAAACATGTATATACATTGATCATGATTTTTAATAATCCCAACAGAACATACAAATTTTTAATGATCACAAAATACATATATAAAATATCCCTCTATCATCAAGTACTACCAGCTCACTCTACTGAATCCTTACCTTTCCCTGAAAATATGTAAAAAACAACCAGAGTAATCGAACAACTCAGTAGGTTTCATGAAACCTGCAACTGAACTCAAGGAACGAAAATAGATAATATGCATAATTGTATCATAATCATGTCTTATATGCTAAACAAAAAAGTTTGCAGGTCACTGAACATATATACATATGTATACTGCAAAACATGTACCCACAATATGATATTAAATCACAATAGTAATCATGTATAAAATGCATTTTATCAAACATAGCTATCATCATATATATACTATACAAGATAGGTGATCTATACTAATCATAGCATAACATGTATAATATCATATCATATCAAGTTAGTAAAAAACTGTCAAAACATTCAACCAAGTGTCATTTTACATTGTAGTCATCATTCCCAGCCCATTGACACTCATATTATATTTTATTCACCCCTTATTCCAAAATGTATTGACTTTACACCACTAACCCATTCAAAGGAAAATTCGTTGGCCCACCCTCCTACGCAGCGTAATATATCTCCTCCAACCTTAATCATAGCAGCCAATCTTTCTTGCATACACATATGTCACAATATCATAACATTTTTAAGTAGTTATAATATACTCAGCATCACGATATATATATAAAACACTCATGTACAATAACATTGAAAAATCCACAATATGTAATAATATGATCAATATATATGCATCAATCACAATAATTTCATATTAACCATGAATGTTACATCTTTGTATCAGTATTTCATAATAAATATGATTTTAATTAAAATTTTATTAAATTTTATATAACTCAAATTAAGATTTTTTTATCTCAAATAAAATAAGTACCTAATGAAAATTCAATATGTAGATGCCAAAATGTTAAAAATAACTAGAACGACAACAAATTAAAAGTTACACGATAAAACTTTTCAAAATACGAAGATATCATCAATTTTACAAGTTTTGGATAACTAAAAATTTTGAAAATACTTAAAATGATAAATTAATTAAAACCAGAGGTAGGGTAACAATAACGTACCTTGAGTCTTTCTCAACTGGCCCGTCGTACGAAATTCGAGCCGTGACCTTAAAAAATCCTCCATTTTCTCTCTCGCTCTCCTTATCCCTTTTTTTTTTTCTTTCCTCATAGATTGGGAAATCTGAAAGTTAAGTGAAGCTTCTAGATAAAAGAACTTACGTGGATTTTATAAAAAAAGAAGATCCGTGAGTAGATTCATAATTATGCAATTTGTTTGATTTTATTTGTAAATTTATATAAAATTTTTTACATCTTAAAATCCATAATTCTAAAAATTATGAAAAAATTGTCATTAGATCGATTGTTATTTTTAAGACACTCTAAAGAAAACAGTTTGAAAAACGGATACCAAACGGCTCCAAAAATAAATTTATATTTGCATATGTACATTTTTTAAGAAAATGCAATTATACTATTAAACTGTTAATTTCATAGTTATATTTATCATAAAAATATGAAAACAAAACACGGTAATTAAAATTCATCGTTTCCTATATTTTCGTGAAGACGGTTTGTAAATCAAGCTTATAACGAAGTCATAAAAAATATTTAAATTTTAGAAATCAAATCTTTCTTTTATATATATTTCAGAGTTCATTTATCATTTATTAACCAATTATTTTAAAATTGATTTCTGATCTCAGTTGAATATAGTTGTGTAAAATTTATAAATTTGACTCCGCTTTATAACGGTGCCAAAAACTTGATGTGATATTTTAGTAATAATAACGTTAAGCTCTTAAGATTGAGATTCTACGCAAGTATACATATCGTTATCAATTAATATAAGACTTTCTGTTTAAGTCCCAAATATCAATTCCACGGGGAATGCTTAAATTTTGAAATGGTAAATTAATCAAGAAATTTACAGAAATCAAACGAAATTATTGTCACTAATTTCAAATGTTTAAGATACTAGCAAAGCTAAATTATTTACTACTAGTAGAATTTAAAAGCAGGTTTTAAATGTAATAACTACTAAACTATGTTTATGTGATGAAGTTTTCTAATATGAAAAAACATCTTTCCACTACACTGAGTTTTGGTGAAATGAGATAAGATAAATAGTTTAGATATGTATTGTGCCAAATAGGAGCAATTTTAATTCTCTACGTAATTCAGTATTATAGAAAATCATTAGCTAATCTTAGGTTTAGTCCCTAAGTCCGTGGCTAGGCTAGGAGGATACTGGCTCCCACTTCCCTTCCCCTGAATGTTAACTCTCGCTTTAGTTTTTAAAAACTAAGATAAAATTAGGGATTTTTAGTCTGTCACCCTAGAAATCTCCAATTCTACACCCAACTATGTATATTTCCCTATTTATTTGCACTTAATTCCATGAACAAAATACTCCTTCATGGACTTAAATGTGATTATCACTCTGTTGTAGAACTCATACTCCATTCCTGGATTTTATGTTTCACAACATATTTTAACAATTCAATTGGTCAAATCAAAAAGTAAATTATGAGCGGAGTTGAAAAACCATCACAAATTATTTTAAATTTTAACATTGGCACATTCACATTATATCTTCATTTCACCATATCTCAGAGTAGAGAAAAAGATAAATGAATCTACTTAGACAAATTATGAAGTGTCTTAAGACATCAAATGAGAGAATGTGATTTTTCAAAATTTAATTTAATTTATATATTTATTTATATGCAAGAATATGATTTTTTAAAGAAAATCCATAACTTGACCAAGGCAAAGCCTAATCCTTTGAAATTTTTCCTGGAGGTAGACTTAGACCAGAGAACAATTGGGACCAAATTTCAAGATTATGGAGTTTTATTTGAATTTTAAGAATTATTTTAAGTTCTGGAGCATTTATTAACTATAAAATATTTTAAATGTGGAAAATTAAGTTGTATATTTTTATTAAATCTCTCTGAGGTCAAGGAACCTAGAGAGACAAATTTAACATTTTTTCTGATTTTTTTTTGAATTGTTAGAATTATTTTAGTAAAAATCTATTTTTAGCCTTTAAAAATTATTTTAAGCTTCAAAATTCAATATCTTCATTTAGAAAATTAAAAAAGAAATTATGATTGCTCCTAAGTGCTTAGGAAAAAAATTAGAACTTTTCCATGAATTTTGTTATTTTTTTGTAATTTTTATCATTTTTTAATTATTTAAATATTTAAAAAGAGGCTAAAAATGAAGTTTTTATTTTAATTACCATTTTATTTTTAAAAAATTCCTCTGATCACAGAGAACTCCAAAAACTAATTTTTATAATTTTTTTTGGGTTATATTTTAATTATTAAAAATCATGTTAGTGTTAAAAATGCACTTAACATAGAAAATCAATTTAAGTTATCAAATTAGCTCCAAATATTTTAAATTTTTTATGGGGAGTTGTCTGAACTTCAAATTACAGTAGAGAGTTAAAATCAAGTCATTTAGATGTTTATGTTTCCCAAAATTGATTTTTTTGGTGTTTTAGGGTTTGTGAAAATTAAGTCAATTTTTAATGACTTGGCTCATGAAACATTTTCCAAAGGGTTCTCTAGTCATGACAAACCTTCCAAAATTTTCTTGGAATTTTCTAAGTAACATGCTAATTATTAGGATTAATTTATGCAAATAATAGACATAAAATTAAAAAATATGGATCTCTGTTTATAGATCTCCTCTGATTGAATGTTCCCTAAGATATAGGCAACAATATGCCAAAATTTCAAGCCATAGTGAAATGTCTACAAGAATGAAGAATCAAAATACTTAAAATAGTATTTAATTAATTAAAAATAAAATATGCATCAAATGAACTCCAAACCATTCTCATATTGTTCTCCTTTATTAACTGAGCAAGAGGATATTTTTATTTTATTTTTGTGATTTTTCTACACCAAGATATGAATTTTTGAAGTTAGTGTTATTTATTTAAATAAAAAAATACCCTATTTATCTATTTAAACGCGCGACACCACCTCATCCTAGGCGTCTCCGAAGTTCCACGCGTCATCTTCTGGTTTGGCGCTGGCATCGACCTCAATGCTGACTCAGCCCAGGTTTCATGTAAGAAGGCGCTGTTCGGCTAGATCTCGTCCATTGATGAGATAAACGCGCAGTCGGACGACTCCCCATCATCATCCCCAAATAGGCTAACTCGAGAACCGTTCACACTAAAACCTTAAGATCTCCCTCTAGACTCAACTAAATCTCATGGGGTTTGATCTTATGGACTCATCTAAGTGAGAAAAACACATCCATACGGTAAACATGCCATTAAACTAAGCCTAATCAAATGGACAATCGAAATTGGCTCAGGAAGAGGGGAAGTCCAATACCTTTGCTTTGAGAAGTGAAGCTTCAATCAGAGGTGCTTGACATGTTCGTGAAGGTCCAAGGAGGCTAGGGATTGAGCCTCTGGTCGTGGTGAAAGATCTAGACCCAAATTTGATCAAGGATGAATTTGGGTGTTGATCAAAGTCTAGTGTAGAGGCTCTGTGTGAGGATGATTTGATGGGGCTTTATCTTAGTTCAATGTGGTGATGGTGTGGGTGAGTTTCATTTGATTTTGGTGAAGTGTAGAGGTGTGGAGAGCTCTGTCCTGTCTCCATNAACCAAATCTCATGGGGTTTGATCCTATGGACTCTTCTAAGTGAGAAGAACACATCCATATGGTAAACATGCAATTAAAATAAGCCTAATGAAATGGAGAATCAAAATAGGCTCGGGAAGAGGGGAAATTTAATACCGTTGCTCTGAGAAGTGAAGCTTAAATCAGAGGTGCTTGGCACGTTCATGAAGGTCCAAGGAGGCTAGGGATTGAGCCTCTAATTGTGGTGAAAAGTCTAGACCCAAATTCAAGCAAGGCCGAATTTGGGTGTCGATCAAAGTCTAGTGAGAGGCTCTGTATGAGGGAGATTTGATTGGGATTTGTCTTAGTTCAGTGTGGTGATGGTGTGGGTGAGTTTAATTTGATTTTGGTGGAGTGTAGAGGTGTGGAGAGCTCTGTCCTGTCTCTGGTAAGGTTTTGAGCTCGAAAATTGAACTCTAGCAATGGGATTTAGGGCAATAGGGTAGTTGGGTTGCACTGTGGAGGTCTCAAGGAAGCTCAGGGAGTGATTTTGAAGGATCTCCTTAAGAAAATTTTAGCACCCCCACTTATGGACAAGGAGGCGAGGTTGTATAAAATTGGCTTAGGGTAGCTGTCATGGTCAATTGGGGGGGGGTGAAAAACATTGCTTAGGTGGAGGGAAGAGAGACTTTAAATTTAAAATGGGATGAGGTGGACTCTAGGTTTGAATTTGGTTTGATTCAATGGGGGTGGCTCTTGGTTTGGCCATTTTCCAGTGACTATGCTGGCTGATAAGGCTAGAGGAAGTGGCCAGAAGGTCATGTGAGCCAGAGGAATATGTCACAACAATTTATTTGGGGTGCCTAGTTTTGTAAATCCCTTGATTTGGGGATCCTTTGTTGCATGGCTCATTTGAGGGGTCCTTGGGGTTTAGTCTGGTCAATAAGGTTTAAAATTTGGCTATGGTGGTCTTTGGTTGGTCAATTTGGCTTGATTGGGTCAATTTTTGGTAAAGGGTTCCATGTAGGTCAATTTGGCTTAAAGTGGGTTTGTGTTAGGCTAGCCATGATCTTGAGCCCAATTAATTGATCAAAATTGTGTAGATGATTGTAATGAACATTTTTGGTGAATGATTGAAGTGATTTTGAGTTCAATTGGGGGGTTCAATTTGAGGGATTTTGGAATTTTGATCAATTTGGGCATGTTGGGCTAGACTTGGGACTAGATTGGAATAGGCTTGGGCTAATTCTAAATTGATAATTGAGAATGGTCAATAGGAATGTCATATAGAGTTTTCAACATGAATTGGGTGCCAATTTTGGGGGAAATTAGGACCAAATTGAGGGACATTTGAGGTAAATTTAGGGAAAATTGGGTCTTTAAAGGAAATTTGGGGGTTTTTGATCAAAATGGTCAAATTGGGTCATGTGGTAGTTGAGAAAAATAAAATTGGGAATATTTGGAATTTTTTGGGAATTTTGGGAATTTTGAGATTTTTTTGGAATTTTTGGAATTTTTGAAGTTTTTGGCTAAGGTGGGGCATTTTGGTAATTTGGCAATTTTTTTTTATTTTAGGTAATTTGGATGTTTTCAAAAGGTTTGAAATGATTTTTAAACAAATTTGGGTATTTTGGGTAAATTTGGGAATTTTTGCCAAATTTAGGATTTCAAGGGTACTTAGGTAATTTAGGGGACTTCAGGGGCTAAAGAGCCAAGTTGAGTTTTTTTGGTAGAATTTTTGTGCCAACCACCATAAATGAGCTATGGACCAATGGAAACCCCATTTGGGTCCTCTACATATTGGTCTTAGCTAAACCTAGCCTAGGGCAAGAGGGTTTAGGGGATCATCTACATGAGTCTCCCAAATGATTAAGGGATCAAAGTTAAGGAATTTTGTGTTTAGGATATTTAGTGATTGTGAGTGATGTGATTGTAGTGAGTGCCTTAGCTCTAGAACAACACCCAGAGTCAATTGTAAGGGCAAGCAGTCCTACGGGAACTCTCCTTGAGCTCCCCCATTATGACCCCACCGACTAAGTGCTAGAGGTTAGGACCAATATGTAGAGCTTCAAGTTGAGTAAAGAGGAGTTTAGAAATTCTAATGGTGAGGGTTCCTTTTCTAGTTTTATAGGAATAGTCAATAGAAAAGACCAATGGCTAGACCCTAGGAAACTAAAGAGGAAAACTAGACCTCAACCAAAGGTGAGGTCAACAGACTCTAAGTGGTTGTAGGGAATGTGGAATAGAGTGGAAGAGAGTGGAAAGCGGTTGAAGGGTGAGAACGGTGAAGAGAGTCAAGAGGGGCTCTTTTCTGATCAATTTTCGCTCTAAATAGAGCCTAATGTTGGTTTTCCAATAGGTGCATCCAAAAACTCTTCGAAAAGCGTCTAAATTTGTCGAATCTTGGTGTCGTCGGTGCCAGTAGCTATTTAATTGATCTGTGTTTTCTGTCAACTGGCGCTGTCAACGCTAAAGATTTCTTCTAAAGCTTCATTTTGACTCCAAATTCCATCCTTTTTGCTTCGTTTTTTGCTTCAAGTGCTAAAAAACAATAACCTGCAAAAAAACATGAAAAATATCTTCCTTTAAAGTGCAATATCACCAAAAATGATTATAAAATATAGGTCTAAAAATGCATATATTTTTGGTTTGTCAATGATCATTTACCCTTTATAGGATAAGGGCATGTAACTGCACTCATTAATCTATAGTGGATTATTTATGACTTAATCAAGTTTTTTCTCTGTTTTTGAGTTTTTTCTCTATTTTTGAGTTTTTTATGTTAAAACTTCTTATATCCCTAATTGTCTGTGTTGGATTCTTATGCAATGTTGAGACCATATTTCATTACTCTACAACCATGAATTTTTTAACACATTAGTTTTGTACTACATGTGGTAAATTCTTCCTACTGCCAAAAGACTTGTATAATTTGTTAAATGTTTGCTAAAAAGAAAGCTTGTTATAATAGAGCATCCTATTCGGACATCAACCATTTTAAGGGATAATCATATAGCGAAGGATGTCAGGATGCTTTCGATTTTTTATGTAAAAAAACTTACAATGAAGTAAGTTGGTCTCACAACACAAGTATACGCGTCAAGTAATAATGTGGTTAAAGAGTATCGTGTGCCAATCTCACCAAAAAGTGTTAAGAATTACTCTGTGTGGTGAATCTCTAGCTTACTAAACTTATATACCTAGTTTAGCAAGATCACAAATAGAAGATGGTTTCTTAAAATCCTACTTGAAAGAGAAAATAAAAGATATTGTATTCGAAAAAGATGAAAAATAATGAAAGATATCTCATTGTTCTTCAAGGTACGTGAGGCTTGTGCCCTAGTGATTTAGGTAATGTGGTGATTCTTGATTTTCCTAGACTTACCTAATGTGATTGTTGTCAACAAGGATAATAAGTCATCATTATGCCCAAGTCTAAGTCAAAATAAGACTAGAATATATGAAGTCGAGGCTTCCTCAATACTCATGGTATCCTACAATTTTTTTTCGATCCTCTTTCTAGGTTGCGAAACCTAGATAAAATATGTCTATTGTTATCCAAATTTGGTAGAAGTCACATATCACAAAATATATTAACATCATAATTGATCAGATCAAGAGTAAGGGAAACTATATGGTTAACACAACAATGAAAAGCCTTGATTTCTTAGGAAAATGATACAAAGAGAGAAATCATCTGAGAAAAACNGAAAAAGGTTGCTTAAGTGGAGGGCAGAGAGGCTTTAAATTTAAAATGGGATGAGCTGGCATCTAGGTTTGAATTGGATTTGATTCCATAGGGGTGGCTCTCGATTTGGTCATTTTCCAGAGACTAGGCCGTCCGGCATGGCTAGGGGAGGTGGCCAGGAGGTCAGGTGAGCTAGGGGAATATGTCACAACAATTAATTTGGGCAGGTGCTTAGTTTTAGCAAAAATCCATTAGGCTTAAGCAATTTTTGAAGCAAATCCCTTGATTTGGGGATCCTTTGGTCCATGGCTCATTTAGGTGGTTCTATGTGGTTTAGTCTGATCAATAAGGTTTAAAATTTGGTTGTGATGGTCTTTGGTTGGTCAATTTGGCTTGATTGGGTCAATTTTTGGTGAAGGGGTCCATGTAGGTCAAGTTGGCTTAAAGTGGGTTTGGGTTAGGCTAGCCATGACCTTGAGCCCAATTGATTGATCAAAATTGTGTAGATGATTGTAATGAACATTTTCGGTGAAGGATTGAAGTGATTTTGAGTTCAATTGGGGGTTCAATTTGAGGGATTTTGGAATTTTGATCAATTTGGGCATTTTGGGCTAGACTTGGGTCTAGATTGGGCTAGGCTTGGGCTAATTCCAAATTGACTGTTGAGAATGGCCAATAGGAATTTCATGAAGAGTTTTCAGCATGAATTGGGTGCCATTTTTTGGGCTAAGGCATTCAATTTGGTGGAGTTTGGGAGCATAGCCAATTTGGGGCAAATTTGGGGATTTTTGGATTTAAGTTGAAATTAAATGAAATTGAAGCTTCACCAAGGCCAATTTAAGGTCAATTTTTATATTTAGGAATGTTATGAAGATTTTTCAACATAAATTGTGACAAATTGAGTAGGCTAAAGGTTCATTTTGGTGAGATCAAGTCATATGGCCAAAATTGAGGTTTTCACTTGGATCAAAATTGGTCTCAAAGCATAGGCCAATTGAGCTTGGATTTGGTTTAAATTGATCATATGGAAGGTGAATTTAAGTTTAGAATTGAAATTAGGGGAAATTGGGACCAAAATGATGACATTTGAGGTAAATTTGGCGAAAATTGGGCCTTTAAAGTCAATTTGGGAGTTTCGGTGAAAATGGTCAAATTGGGTCACGTGGTAGTTGAGAAAAATGAAATTGAGAATATTTGGAATGTTTTGGGATTTTTTTTTTGAATTTTTTGGAATTTTGGGCTAAGGAGGGGCATTTTGGTAATTTGTCAATTTTTGGTGATTTTGGGTAATTTGGATGTTTTCAAAATGGTTGAAATGATTTTTGAACAAATTTTGGTATTTTGGATAAATTTGGGAATTTTGGCCAAAGTTAGGGTTTCATGTGTACTTAGGTAATTTGGGGGAGTTCAGGGGCAAAAAGGCCAAGTTGAGTATTTTTGGTAGAATTGGGGTGCCAACCACCATAAATGTGCTATGGACTAATGGAAACTCCATTTGGGTCCTCTATGTACTGGTCTTAGCTAAACCCTAGCCTAGGGCCAGAAGGTTTAGGGGACCATCTACATGAGTCTCCCAAAGGATTAAGGGATCAAATTTAAGGAATTTTGGGTTTAGAGTATTGAGTGATTGTGAGTTAGGTGATTGTAGTGAGTGCCTTAGCTCTAGACCAACACCCAGAGTCAACCCTAAGGGCAAGCAGTCCTATTGGAACTCACCTTGAGCTCCCCCATATTGACTCCACCTACTAAGTGCTAGAGGTTGGGACCACTATGTAGAGTTTCAAGTTGAGTTAAGAGTAGTTTAGAATTTCTAATGGTGAGAGTTCCTTTTCTAGTTTTCTATGAATAGTCAATAGAAAAGACCTATGACCAGACCCTAGGCTATTAAAGAGGAAAATTAAACCTCAACCAAAAGTGAGGTCAACACCCACATCAAGAGAAGAATATTCCTCACAAAAGCCCCATCACCAGAGCACCCTAAGGTGGACTTTGATCAACACCCCAAATCGACTTTGGTCGAATTCATATCTAGGCGATTCACCACGGGTTGAGGCTCCATCCCTAGGCTCTTGGATCCCCACGAAGCTTCCACAAGCATCCAAGTGAGGCTTCCCCTCTTGGACCAAGGTATTGAAACTTAACCCTAAACTGAGCTTCATTTGATTCTCCGTGTGTATAGAGTTAATTTAAGGGGTCAATTAACCGTATGAATATGTTCTCCTAGTCGAGACGAGTCTATAGGAACAAACCACACTTGATTTAGTTGAGAATCGAGTGAGATATTAGGGTTGAAAATGGACGGTTTGCGGGTTGGCTTCGTTGGGGACGATGACCGAGTGTCATTAGTTCGCAGGTGTATCGCACGAACGACTCTGATTGCGCCGGATGGGGAGACAGAACGGAGCCCCAGAACGCGTGTCTGCCGGCGTGGACGACTACATCGAATGGGAGTGCACCGCTTGTAAAGTTCGGAGCGGACAAGGATTGTGTGGCGCTGACTGGTTTAAGTAAGAAAATAGGTTATTTTTCTTATTTATTTAATTCCCAAAACTTAAAAAATATATAACTTTGTGTAGAAAAATTATAAAAATATTATGTTGCTCAGTGAAGAGAGCAGAACAATTTGAAAATATTTTCATGTTTATTTGATTTATATTTTATTTTTAATTAATTAAATGGTGTTTTCCTCATTTTGATTCTCCATTAGCATAGACATTTCAACATGACTGGATCTTTGGGGCTTTGATTCTACATGTTATGGGGAAGCACTTTCTGATTTTTCCAAGGTTAGGGGAGATCTCTAGGCATGGATGTCTAATTTTCAAGTTAATAGTCTCTGTTTTGATATAAAAATTATAATAATTAAAATTACCGTCATAAAAATACAAAAATTTTTTGGTGGGTTCACTGGGGTCAGAGGATCCTAGGAAAAATATAAACTTGGTTTAATTCATTTAAAATAACCCTAATTGTCACCAACCCTAAAAATAAAGAAAATTAAATTGAAGTAATTATAAATTTAAATGATATAGAAACTATTTCACACTGTAATTTAATGTTAGAGGAGCTCCCCTAAAAATTTCAAGTCAATTGGAGCTAATTTGGCCACTCAAATGGATTAATTAACTGAAATGACATTTTTGGCATTAAAATAATTATAATAATTGAAGTACAATTCTAAAAATCACCAAATTGGTTTTGGGAGCTCCTTATAATCAGAAGAACCTAAGGAAAATAAAATTATAATTAAAATAAATAATTCATTTTTAAGCATTTAAATTAATTAAAATTAATTAAAAATCATAAAAATCACATAATTTTAAAAACACACTAAAATATCACATTTGGCTTCATGATCATATAGAACCAATTAAAATAATTTTCTTAATTGTTTAAGTCAAGATATTGATTTTAAAAGACTTAAAAATGAATTTTCTCTAATTTTTCACTAAAATAATTCTAATAATTAAAATATAAATAAAAAAAATATGAACATTATTTCTTTGGGTTTCCTAGACTCCGAGAGATTTAATAAAAATATAAACTTAATTTTCCATTTAAGTATTATTTTATATTTAATTAATACTCAAAACCAACAAATAATTTTAATAATTTAATTAAACTAAATTTCTAAAAATCATGAAAATTGTTCCAAGTGGTCCTCTAACCTTGATAAACTTCCAATAATTTTCTTAAGAAAATAGGTTTTATTTTGATTGATTTATTAAATTTTCATTGAAAATCTCTATTTTTGCATTAAAAATAATTATAAAATTAAATAAATTCAGAAAAATCACATTTTCTCCTCTGATGTTTTAATTAACCCATGAGTGAGGTAACATAAAACTTTTAAGTCATTTGAGTCTGATTTAATGACTTATAGAGTACTAATACCTTAGAGGCAAAAGTGTAATTTTGGAATTTTGAGCTTAATTAATATTTAGGCCTAACCAAGAGGGTAAATGGGTAATAAATGATTTTAAAATAACATATCTTGATGATTGAAACATAGAGAGGGATAAGTGGTAGAAACCAACCTCACTTTGAATTTCATAAAGGATAAATTTATAAGTTTTCAAATTAATGAAATTTGGAAAAATATTTAAATAAGGGGATATTATGGTGAGGGGTTTTGATTTGAAAGATCAAAATTCACTGATTTTTGAACCCTAGTTGATGGTTTTAATATAATTTATAGTTCATAATTGAGAGCACAAATATTCAAAATATTTTTTTTAAAAGAAAGAAATTACAAACCTACCTATTAAATCTTAAGGGCTCAGTAGTGAGCTAGGCTTAATCAAAATTTTGTATAATGAGAATTAGAAAGTAACCTATAATTAATTTAAAACTCTTCAAAACACTACAATGCCATCCTTTAAAATCAAATTAACCAAATTCTTTAATTAAGTCAGGTCGCCCACAAGGGTCTTTACCCATATAACTCATCAGTGAGACATTAAGTGATAATTACTCTACTTAAGGGATAATCAAAACATCAAATTCACTGAGCATAAGAGTATTAATTGGATGAACTATATAGAAAATATGATAAAACCATAATGAACTCAAGGTAATTCCAAGGACCATGAAATGTTTAGGGTATTACCCGAGACTTCTTCATAATCCTTTGGAAATCTTGAAGGACATGTGAGCTTATTATAATTTGCTTAATGGAATCATCCTTAAGATTTAAATACACCAAATATATGACGTAGGATTTGATAAACACACTTTAAGTTTGTACTTCCTACTTTTTCTATAAGCATGCTTTAATTCTCGCAAAATTATACATATATATGCTTTGCAAGTACCGAAGTTTCAGGTAAAGGAACGAGAAGACTAGTCAGATACGCTTTTATAGTTTACAACGTTTTCTTTTCTCATACTTTCCTACATTGTACTTTTATGCTTGTAAATTTGTATGCTAAACAACGATGTCACTTTGTATGAAAACTAAAACTTTTATGATAGCCACAAAACTGAAACTAAAACCAAAATTAAAATTTAAAACCAAAAAGATTAAAATTCACCGCCACAACATAACTTGCATGTTAACCAAAACCAAAACTAAAATCAACCAAGATAAAATTCACCGCCACAACATTCGAATAAACCAAAACCAAAGCTAAAACTAAAATCAACCAAGATAAAATTCACCCCCACAACATTCAAAATGTAAAACAACTCAAAATTTAATCACAAACATCACACAAAACTACAATTGCAACTAAATTAAGACGTCTCTATCATAAGACAACTCAAAATTTAATCACAAACATCACAAAACAATAATTGCAACTAAATTAAGACATCTCTATCAGATGATTGAGAATCCATCGGAGGAGATAACCTACGGTTGCTAACGAGATTTTCCACGGTTTAAATGAAAGTATGAAACTTATTAAGTTGAATTTAGTAAATTCATTTGGACTAAGTGAATCCTATAGAAAATAGTGGTACCAGAACGAGAGAACAGTATGATCTTAACCGATGTCGCTCTAATCAACTTTAACATGCACTATAATATTTAAAGAACCATAACCATATGGACATTTAATTTGACATCATAACTTGACACATTATAAAACTTAAACTTGCTACGACGAGGAGCTTGGAGCTAGCATTGTGGGCAATACAACCATCTTCAATAGCAAGAGGATCTACAACAACATATATTTCCTTAGAATTAAACAACAAAATTCATAAGAATTCGAGGTTGTTTGTTTATGCAATATAAATCCTCAATTTATCTTTAAACCTTTGTATGACTCTGCTATACAATATAAGCTCTAACTCGTCCTAGGATTTCGATGTTGTCATTTAGTAAATTCATTTGGATTTCGAGGTTCTCATAAGTTTTTCAAATTTTTATAGTATCATTAATATGTAACTTTCATGATGTGAGGTGAGTCATCATTTATGGCATATATTCTTCAATGATTAAAAAAGGAAAAAAAAATGTCTTTAACAACTTCATGAGAGCCCCATCAGTTTTGTTTTTGCCGTGTGTGGTTATTTATTAGCCTTTGCCGCACAAAGGAAATGTAGGGAGCAGACAAGACACACGTGTGTAGGCCCTCTGCCGCTAGATCTTGGAAAGCTCCAAGACATGCCCTTGGATCCCCATAGGCTTGTCTTTTCATCACAATTGAATAATATCTGTGCAGCCCTACAAAACCGTATCGTTGGCTTTTTTGCAGCTTCTTGCAAGCATATAAAGCACATGAATCCTTCCAAATCTTGTTAATTTTTATTTGGAGTTAAAGTTAATTTCAATTTTTTTTTTCATCTTTTGTGCTCGAATAATGAGGAGTCAACAATAGGCTGCAAAAAAAAACTCGTTGTTCACGAACAGTTCATGTTCGGTTCGTCAATGAGTACATGTTCGATTTGTTCGATAAGTAAACGAGACAAACGTGAACAATTTTTTTTTGTTAGGCTAGTTACTCGAACCAAACACGAACATTGATGCGTTCATTCGTGTTTGAATCTTTATTGTTCGAAATATAAAATAATTTAAAATAATTATATATAAAAAATTTATGATATTTTAAAAAATTAAAATTTATAAATTATAATATATAATAAATTAGTAATAATAATAATATATTAATATACTATATTAGTAATATACTAATATAGATATTATATATTTATATAATATAAGTTATATAATTAAAAAAATATATTATTTATATATATTAATATTAGGTATTTCAAACTGGCTCGTCGTTCGCGGACTGCTCATGTTCGGCTCATTTTCAGCTCGTTCGTTAATAAATTAACACGAACAGTGACTTCACAAACAATTTCGAACACGAGCTTATTTCAAACAAATCAAATTTCAAACAAACCGAATAAAAACACAAGCTCTGTCATTCGTGTCGTTTACACCCCTAGTCAACAGTCGCTGAATTCTTATGTATTTATATATCTTACACCTAAATTATTATTTTTTTTATATTTATACCACTTAAATCATTTATATCACATAAAAAATATCATCCCTTTCACTTTAAGAAAATGAAATACATTATTCTCATATAAATAAGGTAACATATATAAGAAATTGAAGAATCGATGTTAGATATATAAATACATGTTAATTAAACAGTAATTATGCAAATCTCTCTTTAATTAATAATGCCGACAACAACTTTTTTGGCTAGAATTTTGTTTTTTTATGGAATTTTTAAAAGGGATTTATTTGAGCAAAGCCATCTAAATTAAAATCAAATCAAAGAAATAAGATCTAATAGCCACTTAGAGGGCTGATTTGGGGCCAGATGGCCACCAAATACTTTGTGATTTGACTTTTAATAAGCAATAGAAAGGCTTTGATTTATATTTTTCTTATATTATAGTTATTTTGTCAGATAACGCAATTTTATATTTTGTTTTGGATGTTTACTGGGAACAGGCCGTATATTAAAAAAAATGAAAGCACGTCTAATCTCTGGAAAAATATTATATCAGAACTTTTAACTTCGGAGTCCAGTAAAATGACGTCATGTGAAATTGATAGGAAGAAAAAAAAATTAGAGCAAGAGAATATTCCTCTCGTGTTATTCCACATTATTCATGTTTTATTATAGTGATATTCATGTGTTATTGTGTTCTGAGAATATTTATAGTGTTATCGTCACATAATAACACATCAATATCAAAACAATAATACATTAATAAAGCAGAATAACATATAAAGAATATTCTCCTGTGTTACCAGGCCGGATCACAGGAAAACGCACACGTTTCTTTGAAGTCACGTGTACGCATATCAGTGGACTCCGAACGTAACGTAGCTCTATGTTAGAAGTGTTGACGTAATATTTTTCCCTAATCTCCCAAATGAGTGGTGATTTTCTTGTCCACGCTGTACTATTTTTGTTTTTAACGAAAAGTTGAGTATTTTTTTTTAATGTAAAATCGTTTATTTTAAAGGTCATTTTTAAAGGGAACCGTGATGGAATTTAATNAGGTTCGAATCTCACACTTTATATCTTTTTTTTCTCAATTTTAGTTCAACGAGCCAATTTCGAGCCGAACACTAATACACTGTTTCAAACACGAGCTATATCGAACGAACCAAACACGAGTCAAGCCTGAGCTCGCTCAAACTCTACTCATTTACAGCCCTAAAAGTAGCTCTACGTTAGTAGTGTTGATGTAATATTTTTCCCTAATCTCCAAAATGAGTGGTGATTTTCTTGTCCACGCTGTATTATTTTTGGTTTTAACGAAAAGTTGAGTTTCTTTTTTTTTTTAATGTAAAATCGTTTATTTTAAAGGTCATTGTTAAAGGGGACCGTGGGGGAATTTAAAATTTGTTATGGGGGGAATTTGAGCTGCCACAAAAATGTGGTTTAAAATATTGATTATCTAGATATATTATTAACAAAATATATTTGAAGAACAACATCCATTTCAGTGGAAGAATTCCAGTGGAATCTTGTTGATTTTAGGGCTTGATAAGAGCATAGGAATCCAATGCATGGCAATTGACTTGTGCATCTGTCATCATGCAATACATATCAAGCATTATTCTTGTTTGTACAGCTACCTTAGGAAAAATTAGAATATATATATATATATATAGGCAACATAAGAGATTGGTAAATTGAAACAAAATAAAAAATTTTCCTTAACAATGAGCAGGGCAAGAACGAGCAAATTTTCATCCTAAACTCAACGTCGTGGGAGGGGCTAGGGCACGGCACCGAAGTGCAAAGTGATATTTCAGAAAGAGAAAAATTGATATTTTAGGAGAGTCCATGTAAGTAAAAATTTGAATTTGAGAGGGGCAATTATCCCCTGGACCCTTCCTAGGTTCGCCATTGATAATGAGAATATATTATAATAATAATTAATATAGATTTACTATAAATAGTAGGCATGTATTTTAATATTTATAAGATAATGAATAACTCTTGATATGCCACAAAAAAAAATTTACATGAACAAGCACAAATTTCAATGCATTTTGGAAGTGATAACTTCCTAAGTCAAATTCAAGATTATATGATCAATAAATTTCAACAATGTCATAATGAAATTGAAAGTCTCTATATTACAATTATAACGACAGTAGGAGTGATTTGAATTGAATCCAAATGAACAACTTCTAAAGATTAGCTACAATTTTTTGTTGAGGGGTGTGGGGAACATTCTAGAAAAGCTGTAGTTAGTTGTAGAATTCCTGTGACCACTACTGAGCTTATTGAAGTTTTGCTATTGTTACCGTTTATACTCCTGCAAGTTGATGGTTCTTGGTAGAACCTTGAGCTTGGTGCAAAGTTCATGAAATTGTTTGTTTGACAATGCTTTGGTAAGTATATTCATCGGTTGATCATGGGACCGAAAGCACTCTAGCTGAATTTGTTTGGAGTTGATGTGGTCTATTATGAAATGATAATCGATCTCGAGGTGTTTCATTCGTGCATGAAAAATTGGATTCTTGGAAAGGGATATAACAGCTATGTTGTTACAATGAATAGAAGTGGGTTGTGTAAGTTTGAAGCAAAATTCTTCCAATATTCTCCTTAGCCGTATTACATCTGTCGTAGCTATTGTTAAAACATGATACTCAGCCTCCGCAGATGATCTTGCAATGGTATATTGTTCTTAATCATCCATAACACGTGTGTTTCACTTAGGAAGGAGCAGACTCCAGTGGTGGACTTGCGATCAGATTGATCTCTAGCCCAATCATCCTTAATATAGGTTTGAAGATTGAGATTGTCGGGTCTAATTTCTATGCCAAAATGGCTTGTGCCTTGTTGATACCGCAATAGGTGAGTTAATTGTTGGTAAGTTGATGTAGTAGGAGAGTGCATGTATTGAAACAACTTGTTTACATCATATGAAATGTCTAGTCTTGTGATGGTAAGGTATTGTAGCAAGCCCGTTAGTTGTCTTTACAAAGTAGGATTGTGAAGTGGAGGGTCTTGTTGAGACTGGGAGAATTGTCTAACTGGTGGTGGAGTAGTAAGAGGTTTATAGTTCTGCATTCCAACAGTAGTGAGGAGTTGTTGAACATAGCTTTGCTGGCTTAGGAAGTAAGATGTGGTTGTTTTCAGCACCTCAATTTCTAGAAAACACTTAATAAGATCAAGATTCTTCAACTGAAATTGGAATCCCACAAGATCCATGAGTTGTGAGATGGCTTTAGGATTATTACAGGTAATAAGTTTGTTGTCAACATATATGAGAATAAAAATTCTAATATCATTTGCTTGAAAAATGAGTAACGACGGACCTGCTTTACTGATGTGAAAACTGTTTGCTATGAAGAAGGCTAAGAATGTAGTAAACCATTGCCTTGGCACTTGCTTTAGGCCATATAACAACTGTTTGAGTAAACAAATATGATTGGGAAGTTGAGGGTCATAAAACCCTGGTGGTTGTTTCATTTAGAGAACCATGAAGGAATGCATTGGAGATGTCAAATTGAAGAATGCTCCATTTATGATGAAGGGCAATGGTAATAAGGATATGAATGGCTAAAAACTTAGCCACTAGACTGAAGGTTTCATGATAGCTAACTCCAAGTTCTTTTCAATGTCCTTAGGCAACTAGGTGTGCCTTATATTTGGTAATATTACCCAACAAATCACACTTGGTAGTGTATGTCCAACGATAATCGTGAATCAGCTGAGCTGCTGAAGAGGGAACCAAAATCCATGTGTCATATCATTGAAGTGCATTAAATTCTTCGGTCATGGACTGTGCCATTATGGAAATTTAATTGCTCGAGCATAACACTTGGAATCTGTGGTCAGCTTAACTGTATGAGAAAAATTCAGTTTCTATAATGGTTTAAGGTAAATGGTCCTAAATCTTGTTTCCATTGGATGAATTCGTTGGAGAGTTGGAAGGGGATACATGGAGTAAGCATTAGATGTGATGGTTGGCTGAGGTGTTTTACGATGTGGAAGTGAGACAGTGGTTGAGATAAGAGTGATAGCAGAGTAATGTTGTGAGGTAGATTGGGGAGTGTAATTAGAGCAAGTAGCCATGAAGGGATAAATGAAGGAGGAGGTTGTTGTGCTGTAAAGAAGGATGGATGATTTTGTTGGAATGGAAAAGTATATTCATTTAAGAACATGTGTCGGGAGATCATGATTTTTCGGTTGGTGGGATTTAGACATTTGTACCCTTTCTGTTGGATAGAATATCCTAGAAATATACATTGAATAGATCTTGGTTCTAATTTGTGTGAAGATGGGGTCGTTGCTATGGATTGCAAGCACATTCAAAAACACGAATATGGGCATAGTTTGGTGAAGTTTTGTGAAGGTGCTCATATAGGGATATGTAGTGTGTGATTCTAATGGACATGTGATTAATGAGATGGGCCGCCCATAGAAGATTGTCATAACAGAGTTTGTAGGGAACTTGTGCTTAATGTATGAGAGCACACATCGTTTCAAGAATATGCCCGTGTTATCATTCCACCACCCCATTTTGCTCAGGTATGTATGGGCATCAATATTGATGGATAATGCTATGTTGGTTAATAAATTAATATAGTTTATGATTGGTGTATTCACCTCCACCATCAGAGCGAAGAACTTTTATTTTTGTATTAAATTGATTTTGAAGAAGGTTAATGAAACTCTTAATGATTTACATTGTTTCATATTTATTTTTCATAAGGCATACCCAACAAAATTTAGAATAGTCATCAACAAAGGAAATGTAGTATTGAAAACCTTGATAAGAAGTAATTGGGGAGGGTCCCATACATTGGTATGTATTAGTTCTAATAGTTTGTCTTTATGTCCTACATGAGGTAAAAACAACAGTTTATGACTCTTAGTGGGATTACAAATAGTGCATAAACATGGAGTGGATGGAATTTTCAATTGTTGATGCTTGGAGATGTCGAAGATGACATCATTGTGTGGATTTCCTAATCTTCTGTGCCATAATTTAATGTATTGAGCTTTAGAAAGAGAAGTTGTAAATGCATTTGGGTTTTTCATGGATGAATTAGAGTAGAGAGCATTAGTACTGGGGCCCTGGAGGAGTACCTGTTGAGTCTGTGGATCATAGATTGAAAAAAATGATGCATCAAATGAAATAATGATTTTTTTATCTTTGGTTAATTTGTGGATAGAGAGCAAATTATGGGAGAGCAAGGGGCTGTGGTGTATGCGAGATAATTTTAGATTACAATTTGGGGTTAGAAGATACCATCGCCCTTGTGCTTTATTAGAATTGTGTCTCTGCCTAATTGGTTTGTAGGTAGAGGTGTAAATGAGTCGAACACGCTTGTTTATATTTCGAGCTCAGAAAGTGTGTTCGTGTTCGACTCGTTTGCTTAACGAGTCCAACACGAGCTGTTCACGAACAAAGAGTCGTTTTGGTAGCCCTAATCACGTAGCCATAAAAATATTAAGAATTGGGACAAAGAGCTGTTCACGAACAAAGAGTCCTTTTAACAACCCTAATCATGTAACCATAAGACAATAAGGGTTTGGGCAAGATAAACATATTATTATTTATATTAAAACATCATTTAAATCTAATTTAATAATTTTTATTCTATTTTCTTAATTAATACTTTTATTTGATTATAAATCTTTATAGCCTTGCACTCAATTAAAATTTTTAAAAATACTACTCATCAATATATATATAAAAAATTTAAAACGAACCGAACACAAACTAACTCATCTAGTAATCTAACATCAGCTAGATGATATATATATAATTGATGAGTAGTATTTCAAGCCAAAACGAGCCGAACACAAACTAACAAATCTTTATTTGTGTTCGACTCATTAACTTAGCGAACGAGCTCGTGTTAATGAGCCAAACACGAGCTTCTTAACGAGCTGAACACGAGTTGTTTGTGAACAACTATCCATTTTGACAGCCTTATTTGTAGGTACGTACTATCAAGAACAATGGAGGCTTATTCTACTCTGGAACTTGCATATTCTTATTTCACGGAACTTGCATATTCTACTATCTTGTTTTTCTTAACTTTTTAGCTTATGGTCTGTTTAGGACAGCTGTTGATTATTTATAATCTGCTGATAAGTAGATTATTCTGATACTATGCAGATTTTCAGAATAAACTGGCTTGTTGTTTTGGGCAGATTATTCAGAATAGCTTATTGGTTGTGTATAAATGACATTCCTACCCCTGTCTCTGTTATGGCTGTATAAATGACATCGCCAACGGACCAAATTCACTTGTCTTAGCCATGGTGAAACTATATGAAGAATTGTATATTGCATAAAAAAATTCTTATTGTAACTCAACATGCATAAGAAAATAGTTAAAGAAATAATTGCACCAGCACAAGTACAAAGCTCATGGTTATGAATCTTAAGACAACAGCAACACAAGCTAACAACAACAACAACCCAACAACAACAACAGTCTCCAAATAATCACATTGACACAACTTTCAAAGGATTTGCCATCAATACAAACAACAGAGTAGTTATTTGCTCAAACAAAAAAAAATATATCAGGACACAAAAGAATTATGTGGTTCAGTCAAAGATCTACATCCATAGTAAGACATCGAACATGTTTTATTATGCAATTGTGTAAGGTTACATAAGTATAAATCTTAAGGGAGAACACTACAACATGCAATTCTTCCTCCTTTTTATCCCTTTGGTGATAATAAAAGTTCCCCAACTAACAATTAAAAATAGAAGACATCATTCAAGTACTATGAGAATGATGCAATATTTATGTAAGATGGCATCCAAGGGAAGCACATTAGCAATGCATTATCTTAACTTGCATGTTACATTCGAGAAATATTCTTTGACAACATATATATATATATAATTAGTATCATAAAAACATATCGATGTTGGCCAACTTCCACCTCCTCAGATATCACATAAATATATGTATTTTCACCTCCCTTTTCATGTATGCTAAAAACCGAATGCCAGTTTTTCTCTTTTGTTCTGCATTTTGATAGCTAGAAAATTGTGAAAAATGTTTCATATAAAAGCTGAAAGCCGCATAAATGTCATTTAAAAGCCTAATATAAAAAGCAAAGCCTCGCATATGCATATGAACAATAAACCAAAAGCAGGTACAACCAGTAAATTCGGATCCCTGTATCGGAAAGCCAACCTAGCATTAGCAGATCCCTGAATCGGAAAGAACAAGCAAACATTGCCATTTTGTATGTACTTAGCTCCCCAATGCTATAACCATTGCCATTCTTAACATAAAACGAAAGATAAGAGTATGGAATCCTCTCAATGACAAGGTGGATATAGGTTTGAAACATTAGAATTACACGCTAGTAAGCTACCATAGAAGAATAAACAATATCATAATAATTTGAGATGCACTGAACCAAGCCATAATCTTCAATTTATAACCAAATCAAGATTTGCTTATTTAAACGAGGCAAAGCAAGATGAACCAAACCAAATCAAGATGTTGCCAATCAAAAGGAACAAATAATCAAACTGCAACTGATACAGAAACTGCTGCAGTTTGCATCATAGAAATTCCTGCAAATTCCATCACAGAAAGTGTAGGTAAACAGTAATACCTTCACCAATTTGCTTAAAACCGGAACCGATACCTCCCATCACAGAAACAGAGCCTCATCCATATCAGTGGTGAAAACCCAAATAACATATATTCCAACAAGTATAAAACTATAAGGAAGTGCCTTGATAAATTTTTTGTAGCCAAATCATTTTTGCTATCATAGGCTAGACTACTGAGAATCTCATAAGTTTCATACAATAAGAAATTTACCCAAAAACCTACGCAAATATGAAGATGAAACAGATCTCAAGTTTCATAAGTCTCATATGAAGATGAAACCATCTACGCAAAAATGAAATGCAAAAACATCAGACCAGAGAAAATGAAACATATCTTAATTGGGCTATACCCAAAAACCAAAGAAAATGAAGATGCAGAAAACAACTCATGCCACAGATCTCAACTGGGCTATACCTAAAAACCAGTAATGTACTCATATATCATAGAAAAAAAAATTTCATTGCTTTCATCTACACTTCCCAAAAAAACCATCAGAGAAAAGGAAGCTTTCCAATGATCGCAACCAGGGAAATCGAAAGGATACCTTACATTAAGAAAGAAAATTGAAAGAAAAAAGGTTCGATATCTTCTAGGGTGACGAACCAGAAAGGAATCCAGCGAGGGAGATCACGGGTACCTCCGGAATTTCTAGGGCAACGCGGGACGCTAACGCTAGACGCGGGGCTCTGCATGCGTCGAACCAATATAAGGATTTATCGAATGCAGACACAGTGCGACAGGAATAAGCTATCTGAACGTAATTACCAAACAGCACGACGGCGTTTTCAAAATGCCTCCCCACCCCAATAAGCTGCCTCAAACGGGCCCTTAGTTTTAATGATTTAGTAGCTCAACCGAGCCTCCATAATCATTCTTGTAAAATTTAAAAATTTTTAAACTTTTAGATAATATTTGCTTTAATTGATGTGTCGACTTCACAAATATCTAAAATTATGATCAATGAGACTATAATTGATTCAAGACATCGAGAGGAGTTCTACATTGACATTAAGTAAGTTGTCATATTTTACAATATTTTTAAATTATAATTTTATATTGTAAAATATTTTAAGGACTTGGATATGTATTTTTGTATGTCATGCATTTTCACATTCAAAACTAGGGGTAGCTGTCACAAAAAAAAATTCATATGGTCAAGCATAAATCTCAATTTTTTTGAATAAGATAATTTCTAGAGTCAAATTTTAATAAATTTATAGTCAAATTAAATGTCTTAATTAAGGACTTGAAGTACAACTATTGGATACAAAGCATTACTTTAAAGGTTAATTAATATTCAAATTTGACATAGCTTTCACACAAATTAAGCATCTCGATAAAAGGAATCAAACTTGGCTATTTCCTAAGTTTGAAATTATTGATATACTTAAATATAAAAACATTGATCTAAGATCAAATGAATCAACACAAATTGTTCGATGAAGTATTTTGGAATGCTAGCAAAATTTACTAAATTGTCATGCAAAAATAGTAAACAGACTCTCATTCTCCACATGAGTGCCGAAGAATGAGTTGAGAGCTAAATTTTAACTTAAAAAAAAAAAAAAAAAGCTTAAAGCCAACAACCTCCATTTATCATCGACCGCTGCGAACAACTATTGTAGCCCAACTTTGGTTATTCAACTATTATTACTCGATTATTATCTCCAAGCTATTATTATTTGATTAACACCTCCAGGTTGTTTCGCCTAATCATTAACACATTTGGGCATTGTTGTCTGATAACTCATATTATAACAATATAGGGATAAATAAACATTATAACTCCACCTTTTCTATTTGGGGAGAGAGCGAAATCCTCTGATTTCAACTATATGGTGGATTACTTTGACTGCTTTTATTTTTTCCCATTTAGATTTTTTACCTAAAAAAATTTGGAAATTTTTACTGTGCAAAGACTTAACTTTTCTCTATCATTGAGAATTCTCTAGTCTACAATAATCCTACTATCTCTAAAACTAATATGGAGATGAAGATGACAAGATAAAATTTTACTTGCTAAATAAATGGGCTTACCAAAACAAGTCAAGCTCAAGCTAATTATCAAATAGACTATAATAGAATGCCAACAATGTATTCCTTAAGGAAGATTACGTACGTGCCTACGGCTGCTAATGGACTGAGTGTTTGATAAACTACTTGAACTTGACTCGATGATAGCTCATTCATGTTTGTTTGATTAACTAAAATAAACGAAATTAAATACCTCGTTGATCCATTCGTTCATGTACACGAAAAATATTATTTAAAGCTCGCAATCAAGCTTATTAAAAAATTCAATAAACAATTTCATTTATAGTTCTTAAATAAGATCGATTTAATACTTATGAATAAAATTGGTCAAAACTTAATTTAAGCTCGTGAATAAGCTCAATTAAAGCTTAATTTAAAATTTATTTATATTAAATTAAATTAAAATTTAATTTTTTATATATAGAATTATTAATTTAATTGTTCATTAGCTTTACACATTTGTATGCATTTTTTAGTTATCATTTAATAGCTCATTCCCTTAAAAACTCATTTAAGTTTATATGTTTAACAAGTAACTCATTTATAAGCTCGATAAAGCTCGCTTGATTAAAATAAATAGCTCAATCGTACAACTTGTTATTTTGTTTGATAAATCTTATTTAGCTAAAAAATAAAGAACATGATAGCATTAACTTTAGTTTGCTCAATGAATATTGTTTGGAAAGAAATTAAGTAGTTTGATAATTTACTTATTATTTTGCTCGATAATAACTTGATTATCATCATATCAAATAAACAAAAACTAAGCTCAAATAGGAACTAAGCTTGAACATAAACACAAAGCTCGATTAGAGGTCGAGTTCGGCTCGAGCTCGAATTTCATAAACAATCTCAAGCTTTAACTCATCGCCAAAACTCAATTTGAGCTCAAGCTCGACTCGAGCTCAAGTTTTGTAAACAAGCTTAAGCTTGAACACAACCCCGCTCGACTCGAAACAACTTATAGTTTGTTTGTATTTTACTGATGGATTTGCAACAAAGTTTTGTGAACAAAATGTGATGGATATTTTATTAGTAGATTACAAATTGCTCTATCTTNTCCTTTGAAATTTTTATGGTGAATTCTATGACTTACAAATCACAGTGGAGAACAAAAATCAAATGATTTTGATCTTTTNCTACTGATAAGCAGATTATTTTGATAATTAGATAATATGCAGATTATCAGAATAAATTGGCTTGTTGTTTTGAGCAGATTATTCAGAATAGCTTATTGGTTGTTATGGTTGTATAAAAGTCATTCCTGCCCCTGTCTGTTATGGCTATATAAATGACATCGCCGACGGACCACCTTCACTTGTCTTAGTCATAATGAAATTATATGAAGAATTGCATATTGCATAAGAAAACCAATATTGTAACTCAACATGCATAAGAAAATAGTTGAAGAAACAATTGCACCAGCACAAGTACAAAGCTCATAGTTATGAATCTCAAGATAACAACAACACAAGCCAACAACAACAACAACAGTCTCCAAATAATCACATTGACACAACTTTCAAAGGATTTTCCATCAATACAAATAATAGAGTAGCTATTTGCTCAAACAAAAAAAAATATCATGACACAAAAGAATTATGTGGTTCGGTCAAAGACTTACATCCACAGTAAGACATTAAACTTATTTTATTATGCAATTGTGTAAGGTTACATAAGTATAAATCTTATGGGAGAACACTACAACTTGAAATTCTTCCTCCATTTTCTCCCTTTGGTGATAGTAAAAGTTCCCCAACTAACAAATAAAAATAGAAGACACCATTCAAGTACTATGAGAATGATGCAACATTTATGTGAGATGGCATCCAAGGGAAGCACATTTGCAATGCATTTTCTTAACTTGCATGTTACATTCGAGAAATATTCTTTGACAACATATATATACATAATTAGTATCATAAAAACATATCGATGTTGGCCAACTTCCACCTCCTCAGATATCACATAAATATATGTATTTTCACCTCCCTTTTCATGTATGCTAAAAACTGAATGCCAGTTTTTCTCTTCTGTTCTGCATTTTGATAGCTAGAAAATTGTGAAAAATACTTCATATAAAAGCTGAAAGCTGCATAAATGTCATTTAAATACCTAATATAAAAAACAAAGCCTCGCATATGCATATGAACAATGATCCAAAAGCAAGTACAACCAGTAAATTCGGATCCCTGCATCGGAAAGACCAAGCTAGCATTAGCAGATCCCTGAATCGAAAAGACCAAGCAAACATTGCCATTTTGTATGTACTTAACTCCCCAATGTTATAACCATTGTCATTCTTAACATAAAACGNAACAATGACTTTTTCAAAATTAGTTGATTCAACTATAAAATGAATCAATGTAAGTATTTATGACTTGTGTAGCATGTTTGCATGCAGACATACATGCATTGGTGCATGAACTAGACCCGTGCTCAGCACCAGCCAACCCAAACACATCCATAGACCCGTCGCCTGTTGTCCGCTCGGCCATAGGCCTGCCCCTCTGGCAAGCCTGTAATCAACTGCTCATGCGACTTAAATCCACCCCCTCCTCACCCACCCACCAAAAACCCCGCTCCCCAGTCGCATACTCACTACCTGCAGCATATAAGCAACGCACAATACGACCCTTCTACTGAAGGTGTGTTTCACGTGACTTGCTCGTAATTTTTGGCCAACACACACTAACATTAGCACATCACCGCAATTTTTCATTAAAAGTAATTCATTAAGTTTTTATATTATTAATTATTTCACATTGATATACTAAATCATTTCTGTAATTATCCATAATGCCAGTCATACTAATGCATGAAGATTATATTCTCCCATCATATAGACAATAATATGATGGGAGAATATAATAGATTAAAGATATTATACTTTTTAAGAAAATTTACTCGTTATATTAACTATTTTTTGACATCGAATTTAATTAGCTTTGCTATCTGTTGCTAAAAATTATGCTCGAATTATCTTGTCATTGAATATGATTTTAAATTCGATGAATGTCATCGGTGTCTCAGGTAAACATTGTCATCAACTCAGAGAGAAGCAATAAGAAAATAGCTTAAGAGCATTAAAAAATAAAGAATTTATTGCATTCTAAAAATTTTAATCAAAATATTACACTTAGAAGGGTAGGGGAACCACAGTGGGGTTCATATTATGAGTCACTTGTGAGATTAATCACAATATTTTTTCTCATTAATGGAAGTATTATAATATAAACAAACATATTATTAGAAGTAATCCAAAAAGTTTGAGTTTTGATTTAGTGTTTGTTTAATGAAAAAGATTCTTGAAATCATTTTTTAAGTTGTCACAAGCATTACAAAGAAAAAGTCAAGATAAATCAAACAGGCCTATGACCACTCACTTTTGACATTTTTGAAAGCTTCTAATGACAAATTGAAATGCCAAACAAACTCCACACCTGTCATGATTATAATAAAATTAAGCATCTCGACAAGACAAATCAAACATGCCCAATACCACTCACTTTTGACATCGTTAAGACACTCAAATGTCTAGAAAATATCCTGATCAAGGGAGTCTCTCTAGATTGTTCGATGAAATTGCCAAAATTCATTCCTTACTTGTAGCAGGTCTCTCCTAAACTTTATAAATAGTCATGCCCATTTTATTAGGAAGAGACTAATAACTTGAACCAATGAAGGAGCTAGGCCTGAAGCTGGTGTGTGAAGGAGCTAAATTTTGATGTCATCCCGGACTAAAGACCCTACGGACCATCAAATCAAAGCATAAAAAATATATAAAAAAAAGAAAGAAAACAAAGACAAAAGTGTTCTCAAACGGCCCTAAGGGATTTAAAAATTATAAATTGAGCATTACAAAAACAAAATTTATTTAAAATAGGTTATAATTTAAATATCAAATTATAAAATTAAGCAATAATATCTTTATAATTCCACTTACCGATAATAATATTAAATAATTGTATGCTAAAGATATCATTAAAGTTTATAAAAATAATATATTTCTTCATCAAAGCCATAAATCCGTTGTAGTCTAGTTGGTTAGGATATTCGGCTCTCACCCGAAAGACCCGGGTTCGAGTCCCGGCAACGGAACATTTTAAAGTTTTGGCATTTTCTATGTTTCTTTTCATTTGTAACGCTAAATAGTTTAAATTTTGCTATTATAATGTACAAATAGATAGTTAATTACCTTAAAATTCTAGTCTTTTTTCTTATGCTCAAATACACTCGAAATTTTATTATTTACAAATCTAAAATTGGTTTTTTTTTTTTTTTCTGTTTTTCAAAGTTTATTCAAATATCAAAATTCACGGTAAAATCTCAATCATATTTTTTTTTATTTTTATCAAATTCTTCATAATTAAACTGTAGGACGCATAAACATAGCGTCGAAAAAAAAAACCTGCACTAGTTTTGTAATATCAATGTTTTGAAAAATTATTCAATACGGACAGCGTATGCAGAGATGCATGCACTGACCAATCTCGACCGTCGATCAGAGCAAATGTGTGTTTCGGTAGGCCCTATTTTTATTTTATTTTTTTAAATTTGATCGACGGCCGAGATCAGACAGCGTATGGAATAATTTTTCTAGTGTTTCAAGTGATGTGTATTTAATTATTCTTTATGTCTTAAGATTTTATCAATTTGATTATACTGGTTCATTTTTGTTGATGAGGAAATTTTTCTCATACATGCCAAATTTTTAGCCGTAATTTCTTCATATGCACATGTGTTGATTTTTTCCCATGTTATTGTAACAATGACTTGGTTGAAATTTATAGAGTTTTAAGATGCATATTTATCATGTAATTTTCTTATCTTTTTCTGCTTTATGTATTATACCATTTCTGTCCGTGTAAATATGTTTTA